>JAQFXM010001727.1:0-29593 GCA_034693345.1 Entomobrya multifasciata | reverse complement strand
ATGAGAACCACTGTGTATGGTATGTTCAAGTGAAATCGTCTCAAAACCACTCGGACCAATGCACCCCAACACATCATTATTCCCAAACTGAAGATCATTATCAAGTTGTCCGAGGTGAATTCCCCAGGTTTTGTAATGGTACATTGTTGCAAAACTGTGAAATTCCCAATATGTGCGCCACCAAAATACATAACTATGCGAAATAGATTTTACTTAATGAGAGATAAAAAATATATATGAAAATACCAGTGTCGTTATTTGGGTTGTTCCGAATCAGCTCATTGGTCTCACAAAATTCACGATACTCAGCACCATCATCTATCTCAATTTCATGATGAGCTCCAAAAGGCGAAATTTCTGTACTTACAACTGAAGGTACTAATCCTAATCCTTGCGTAACACTTTCAGTTTCCTGTAAATGAGCTGATTTTTCTGATGTCAGTGGAATATGAGCCGTTGGCCACGAAGAGTCAGTGTCAGACTCTGGCCAAAACCAATCTTGAGGCCCCATTATACAGTCTCAGTCTTTTCTTTCACTTTACACAAATTGTTCTTTCTAACTTTCACTCAACACTTAGCACGGCATGGTAGCTACAATTTTAATATTTCAATCATTAATACATGTACAATTTTTGATTTTGCGATTTCTACTCAATAAAAAAGTAGAAACTGCAAAATCAAAGGATTTAACAATATTATCTTAAATGAATGTGCATTACAATTGCGTGAAATCAAATTAAAATCATTTTGTATGCATTTTTCATCAAAGAAAATTTAACATCATTTTAAAACAATTCAACAACAAATTCAAAATTGCCAAAATGTTAGAGAGGTACAATATACAGGTAACTGTTACAAACTACAGTTAAATAAATAATCAATGAAACTTTTTTCTCTAAATAAATTTTACACACATAAATATTTAACATTTTCATTTCAAATATACATATTATGTAGCTCTAATATCGCTAGTTAGATTTACTTACGTTAGACATTTTATATTGAACATCGAATACGCTTTCACTTGTCACTTTCTCCATATTTTATGAACTTCATTCATAAAAACAGATTCAAGGTATTATAATCAATTATACAAAAATATTTTAGAAATTACTCTAGAAAATCTCCCCTTTCCTGCTGAAAGTGTTACAAATTACCTGTAGCTATTTTTATTTGTGATTTATTACCCTCTTGAGATAAATATTTTAAAAGTAGATTATAAAATGTATTGGAGCATCAATAATTTTACACACTTCAATTATAGATATTTTTATTGAAAATAACTTCATTAACATGATTACACTGTAAAAATTCCTTTTTCACTTTGAAATACAATATTCCACAAAATTACACACTATAAAAGCCTTATAAAGCTCATGTTAAAGTTGCAGCTCAGGTACGTTAACTGGCACATATTCACCACGCGCACTTTTAACGAATTGAATGTCGGGAACCCACGCTTCGAGTAGAATATCGACGTTCTGAAAAACAGTCGAAAATACGTTTTTAAACTGATGACAAACTGTTGTTGACTTAGACATTTTGAAAACATCTTTAAATTACCGTTCGCTGGAACAGGATTCAAGCTTGATTTTCTGCTACCTATCGTAGAGCGACTGCTAGAGGCTCGTCCACCACCTCCTTCTTTTATTCCACCCTCTTCACCTAGAATATCAGCCATGTCCTTCATTACTGGTCCTTTAATTATACACTGCTGAATTGGCGATAGATTTCCTGAATCCCTAATCCCTTGCAAAGCTTCATAATCAGCAACAATGAGCACTCGGAACTTGTTGGGGTCGCCTTTCACCTGAAATCAGAGAAATGTGTATAATGCGCATGCAATATAGAGGAAAATAGCCTTTCTTAAAGACTTTTTGCTCTCTTACAGGGATAAAGTTATCGCGTGAGGATGTTGGAAGACATCTTGGAGCTACGTAAGTTTCTCCAGTTTGCTGGCATTGGCATTGACCATAAACTAGAATGCAGTCCATGACTTCCTCTGGAATGTCAATGTTATTAGCAATCTCGCCTACAGGGACAATGCCTTGCTCTAAATGAGAACGAATTTTATCAGAAGTCCAAGTCTGTTGGATAAAAATAAAATATACAGTAATAACAAGGTCAGAAAAATTCTAACTGCGGTACGGTTACTAGTAAAATTGTTTTTACGGAATAATTGGGATCAGTCTGTAAAAATTCAGTGGCAAGTTTTATGCCAAAACTACGCCAGAGTCGACATTCCATTGAGTCATAAGATCCCCCAAAGAGGGAAATAGCAGTTGTAACAATTGGCTGGGACCAATGAAACACTGTGACATCTGTTTCACAACGAATGGAGGATGCCCTGGGCTGCTTCGTCAGTACTCCAAGTTCCCCACAAACCAAACCACAACCCAAGTAATCATCCTCTTCAGAGCTAAATGTCGGATCCAGAAACATCTCGGTGTTTGGAATCATTCCCTTTTCCAAATTCTTTTGGGCTGCACTATCCTTATCAGGTTCATAATGGAGACGAACTAAACCGGAAACGATCATGTGAAGACCATTTGGTGTATCTCCTTTGTAATAAATGATATCCCCAGGAATAAATCTTTGGGTAGTTGCTTGATCCTGAATTAATTCATAAAATAATTAATCAAAGAAAAATGTACAAAAATATCCGTTGTACTAACAATAAAGTTCAGTACCGTGAAATATTGCTTCAACGCATCACTTCCCAACACCCATGACAAGTGGGATATCAAGCCTTCAGGGGCAGACTCTTTGAAACTTGAAGGCAATGACCATAAGCGAGTCATATTCTCTTCGATTTTCCCAATAAGCAGTTCAAATTCCTTTTCATTCAATAAACCGTCCTCTTTCAAGCTAAGAAGCTCATCCCTCATTTGATTACAAATGGCTCTACTGGCATGTCGTGTTTTCACTGCAGCTACTACTCCAGAATGAAGCTGTTGGAGTAGCGCAAGTTCCTTCACTGTTTGAAGACGATCAGTATAAAGCACTGTCTGAAACTTCCATACAACTTTCTCATGAGGAGTCATTTGAGGTAAAAATTTGAGTGTGTCTTCCATCGCTTGAACGTAGCCTCGACCAATGTCATAACCAAGAAAGAGTCGATCGTTTATACGGGACTCGAGAAATCGATTGAGCAAGGGAAAAAGTGGTTTGAACCAACGAAGTAACCGGACAAATCTTACAAGACGGACATTTTTTATCCAACCAGCAGTTGCAATGCCCTGTTGGCGATTATTGGATCCAAATGGGACTAAAATAAGTTCTACCCAAGAAACGAACAAAACCAAGAAATCAATCCAGTTCCAAGTGTTTGAGAAGTAGTCTTTCAGGCCTCTTCCAATCCACTAAAAGTAAAGTAAATCGTAATGTGTATTATGATGAAAGGATATAATTTCATTTTTTGGAATGCAGTGGATGAAAATATGCTTATAAATACTTATGCTTTACCTTGAGCAGAAATTCACAAGTATAAATTGTGGTGAAAGCAATCTCAACCATATCGATTATTGCCATTGTCCGATCAGCTTCCTCTAACTGCTTCTCATCGTACTCTGGCCGGTGGATGTTAATGTGGGTCTCAATTGCGATTGGAAAAACGTTTAAAAATATAATGAAGTAAATTAACCCGTGAAACCAGGCTTTGGTTGTGAGCCAATGACATGGATGTCGCCACCTAATTTTGATAAAGTGTTTTCATAAACTTTTGTAGAATCTCACAGTTTTGTCTTTTACTGAATCAATAATGAACTAGTTTACTTACTTTCTTCGGGGCTTTGGGGGAATACTGTCGTCGTACATAAATGAATAAATCTTATTTCTCAAAGTAACAAAAAATCCAGTGATCTCCCAATTATGGCGGAGGTCAGAACAATGAATCATGGTCAAGATTTGATCCTCTCGGGATTCTACTGTGGATACCAAAATTCGTACTGCTTGTTCGCTCAAAGTGCCTTTTTCATATCTAATTCAGCAAATTCATAAAATGCATAAATGAAATGAAATCCATGATGAATTTTGCATTTGAAAATTATAAAACTATAGCATGTGTGCATTGACGTACTGTCGCCAGAAAGAGATTTTGTAAGCTTTCAGAACCCGTAATCTAGTCTCCTCCATGAGTCCTTTGAACTCATCAGAATCTTCTCTAACTTCTCGTTGAGGGGGAGGTTCAGCATCATCAGCAGATGGATGAGTTGTTGGGGCTAACGAGTTATATAATAGCATGTTTGCAGATTTTTGTTTCATTTTTTGTTCCAGTAACCGTCTAGTCTTTTCATCGTGCGCTTTGTGCTTTTTGGCATAAGGGTCCTTCAAATGAGTAAACCTGTGAGGGTTAAAACATAAAGTTGACTGCATTTTTAAAAGAAATCTTGTTCAAAAACGTTAATCATACTTGTGAACAATTTCCCAATTGCTGTCAGCCAAAAATCTGTCATGCTTCATTACAGCAATCGATCTAAGTCTTGAAGAGCTAATTGTCTTTACGGCGTTTGCCATATCTTGTAACTTTCCAATTGAGAGAGTAGTGATTCCCAAAGTATCCAAAATGGATTTCGTGGTAGATCCATTGATAATTAGTGTAAGAATGACGACTGCAGCGGTTTGTAAAAGAAACTGAAAAAATTATTAAACACACAGATAATGTCTTGACTTTTTAGGGAGTGGAGTTCAGACTATAAAGTAGTGCTTTAAAAGCACTGTGTCCTGTAATCACGTTTCATACCTTTGGTCCAATTTTTTTGTAAATGCAGAGTTTCTTGTTTCGAAATACTTCTAACGCCAAACAAATTCCAACAGCTCCACGTAACCCACCTTTAAAACATTAAAAATCCCAGTTTAATCAATTTTACTGCGGTAATAAGATTCAAAGCTCTCATAATGTTGGTATTCCTAATGTCTCAACTTACCCCACATCATGACAATTAGATTTCGCCATTCAATACCATATCCAACACGGCTGAGTAAAGGGCTCAACATGATCAACATGAGAAACCTACGCAAAAAAATTAGCCAATACATCAAAATATGCCAAGAATACATGTTTAGCAGTTAATTTTTACCGTTTGTCACACACCTAATAACATTCAGGGTAAAATATAGCCAAATGGCATAAATCCCATCTGCCTGTTCATAACTGTTTATTGCAGTTTCAGAAATGACAATGCCAAGAATCACAAAGAGTACAGTGTTCGCAAGGAAGCTCATCATTTCCCAAAATTGGTGCACAACGTGGACCACCTCTGGGGAAATCGCTGTGCTCTCAGCGCTAATTGTCACACCGAGAATTACCACAGCCATCACCCCACTCACGTCTACATAAATCAAAGATGACAAAAATTACTTTTCCATCAAAACGTTACCTAAAAGCATCAATATCAGAGAAATCACATACGCAAATAAAATTCCCCGACAAAATAAGTCATGTAAGCGGACACAAGAGTTATAGTGATTTCTGTCGCAGCATCATTAAAAATAGAGCCTAGACAAAGTATAGTGATTTTCGCCATTATATATCCAAAGGTTGGTCCTATAGAAAATAGAAAGATAAATTATCTGATTATATTCTTGAAACTAGTCTCATTTTAACGAAGTCATGTTTTACGTCAATTTTACATTACCTCCAATAGTAATTCTTACAAACTTAATAGCTATTTCAGACGTATGATCACCACCTTCATCTGGATTTTCTACAATTTCTTTAAATATCTCATAGAGCAAAATGGCTACTCCGTCATTCAGCAAAGATTCCCCTTCAATCATTACGCTTAATGTTTCCGACGTTCCCGATTCCCTAAGGATAGCGACAACGGCGACAGGGTCTGTAGCACTGACAATTGCACCGAATAAAGCAGCCTGATTAAATGTCCAGCCATACGCTGTCATAAATTGTTGACATCCGACTGCTGTCAAAAATGTAGTAATCACCATTCCTGGCAAGGCTACTGTTAAAATCTAGTACAGACGAAAAATATCGGACATTTTGAAAACCATTACTTTATGCATCTCCATATCTTGTCATGTCATGCAAGCAATCAATGTCTGTATTGTATAGTGCACCTGTAAGGAGCTCCGCATGAAAACATGAGATTTCATAGAAAAGGCCGACTCAAACAAAAGCACGGGTAGAAAAACATACAAGATTATTTCTGGTGGAGTCCTAGATTAAATTATGCACACAATTATGATTTTTTCGTTTTAATTTCAATCAAGCAGAGTACTACTAATTTGCAGTGAAATAGATCTCGATACCTGGCGAACCGTGTGTACATGGACCAGCTCTCACAAAACCATACGTTTACTCTACTTCCCATCCCAATGACTAAACCAGTAATGGTTAAAACCACTGTATATGGAATACTAAGCTCAAAGGTATTAATTACTGTTCTCACTGCTGCACCCCACGCAATTGTAGCAAATAAGCTAAAGTAGAATTTCAAATGGTTTGGGTTCAGTCGAGAGCACTGCCGAACTACACAAATGAATCAAAACACAATCATCATTTTTATTATGTAAATATCAGAAAGAGAAAGCTCACTTTCACCTTACCTTTGTCTTTCAACTTTTCACAAAATACGTCTTCATGGATAACTTCATATTCCTTGATGGGCTGACCAATAGTAAACCCAACACCAGTCGTATGCGCATCTGTAGTCGCCAAGAATGAAAGACCTGCTAATATTCCTACTCCATACGCCACATACTTTCTCCGAAGAGCAAGCGAAGGGAAAATTCCCCGTTCCCAAATTGACTCCAACATTTTCACTAATTATTCTTAATTTCCATACGGAAGACTGATTTCAGGTACTATACAGCTGCAGGTACCATTTTAGAACCACAAAAACTACACTTGTTTGAAATTAAAAATGTTCATATATGAGTCCAGCCAAATGCTTCATTTCGGTCTTTCATAAAATATATGACATTTTTATGGAATGTTCGTAAAGATTTCCATGGGTTTTTATCATGAAGGCGAGAGGCGAGTATAAATATTGGTTGAAAAAGATTGAACTTTGAACTTTGTAGCCAGCAAACCAAGGATTCTTGTTTGTGAACAGCAATCGGTCTCACATTACCCCATTAAACTTCTGTAATATCAATAATATGCATACTTTTATTTTGGTAGTTTCATAAAAATGGAGAAAAATGCTAGTTCTATATTATTTCTAGTTTATGACTGTTTGTAAAGCAACATAAACTGAGGTTGTGAATAAACCTGAATAAACAGTTCATTAGTCTCGTCCAAAGTCACGAAATTGATTTTAATTTTTTAATATACCCCTTATATAACAAAAATGCTAAGGAAAAAATTGTGCTGAACTGGCAACTGTTAGCAAAACTCCTACTGAGCTTTACCAGTAAAATTGCAATGACTAACTTTACAATAGACTATAAGCTCATGATAAATATGTCCAAGGTATATTTTTGGCAAAATAGATTTTTAAATTGAAACCACGAATTATATCGAATTTTCTTTCTAATGGCATATGTGCTTGCGGCGTATTTTAAAATGACATAAACTAAAGTAAAATGGAGGAATACAAAGCATACAATTTATCGCTAAATCAAATTTTTAAGGTTAAACGGAAAATTGTAGACGTGTGTCTATTGTGTATTGTGGTTATATGTTATATATGTATGTGCTCATAATACTGATTTACTCTTTTTAAATATTCTATATAATGTGGTTTACTTCTTCAAGTAGCTTTAATTTGATGTTATGAAAGTATAACAAGAAAGTATGTAATGGAGATTTTTTCTAAACTTTTAAGCGTTGCACTAAAACCTTTTATACAACTTTTGAAGTGTAATTTTCACCTAAATTTGTATTGATGAGCTTGAGAAAAATTATTTGGAGGCTAGCTTTTCTAGATATTAGTTTAAAGTTTCAATGTCGCTGCAAAACACGATATTATTGACCGATATAATTTTAGTGGCCAAGTTTAAATTTATTTTTCATGCAACCAACTTTTTTTAACTTACAAAAAGCGTATCAGTATTTTTGATACAGAGAATTTGCAATGAACTACATTTTGTCGATGTAAAATTATTCTTGTGTGATATCAGGTAAACTCTTGCTATCAGTCTTACAAAAGCTGCATAATTAATGGACTGGCGTGCTTTTCACTATTTTCACCAAAGCTCCTTTGTTGTCACTACCACTCGTCCGCGTCCAACAGACAAATTTCCCTTTAGCGTCCTCACCTCTCCCTTCCTATCGCTGGACTAAATGGGGCAGTGGATTTTGCAAAAGAAAATGCATCGGTGAAATGCTTATTACTATATTAGGTATATTCACATACCTAAAGTGACTTGGCCAATATATTACTGTTCTATAAACGTAAATAGTGTGCTAGTAGGTATTATTATTAATAAATTGACGGTTTTCATGTTTTTTATATATTGGTTATTTATCAAGGTAAGTTACATTCAGGAATTTATTGGAAAATAAAGAAACTTGTCCTACTACAAATATGATGTCTGTCAATCCAACTGCGTTTTTGAGCCAACTTGACATTGCGTACCTGAAATTCATTTCTTTTTTGTGATTTAGTTGATTAATGCATTAGTGTACTTTCTTCCTGTTGTCAGTCCTGTACCTACCTTGAGTTAGTGAACTAGAATTCAAAAGGGAACAGTACTTTATACTTTCTCTTCTCTTGAAATACTATGCAATTTTCTATACAGCTCATTAAATTTTCCTTTCCGTTTCCATTAAGAAAAAATCTCGTGAATGTCATTAAAAGGACTAAAAGGACAATCAAGTAGTAAGAATCAATCATTGTAAGAATGAAATGAGAATGGCATGATGACATTTTGTAGTCTATACCAATATATATTGTGATGCATTGATAACAAAACTATAGTTTTAAGACTCCGCATTTTTCCTTTTACCCAATTGTTATTCCAAAGTCGACTTTTTTTTGGCAAGTTGTGCATATAATTTCATATGAAGGAGAAAGTGTGACTACGTTTGGGCATTAATATTTCATTTCGTCTTACTTATACACATATAAGTATAAAAATACGCTGACCATAGTAAGTACTTATGGCTCGTGGCCCACTAAACCAATGGGACATATTATGCGATGGGCTGATCTTTGATCTAGACAGGGAAAATATTGGCAAGGGTAATTTCGATGTTTGGACAGATTATCTGAACCACAAACCGATAAATTTGGCCTTTTATTTATCCACGTACTCCACCCAGCTTACAGCTTATAGTGTTTTATTCAGCTTACACAAAATTTAGTCAATAGTGATACTAGTTTAGGACTATGATTTATGATTTGATTACATGAAAAACCAATGAATTTCCACAGTATCTTGTTTCCACAGTTCCACAGGAGCTTGTTTGTTTCTCAAAGTGAAAAACATCTAAATTCATGCTTAACGCACATAATATAATTGTATGTATTTATGTGTCCAGTTGTCTATAATTTAATTAGAGAACTGACACAGCCTGCCACTGACCATCGACACAACCTTTCAATCGTAATAACTTTTTCGTCAATAATGAAATAAAATGGCATTTTTAACGAATTCAATTATGATAATGATGAGATTAAAATGCCGTATGATGTGAACAATCAATAGAGATATTACAATACATTAAAAATCCAGCTACAAGCTATACACAATATACTGTGGAAATAAGCTGTATTAAGTTATTTTTAATACTTGACAATTCACATTAAACTATAAATTTGTTGATAATCGATTCTCAAGTTACGATGTAATTTTGAAAAGGAGGAAGTATTTTTCTAGAAGTCGATTATCCGTTCCGATTGTAGAGTTGACATACAACCATTTAACCACTGAACGTTAAGCGACTGGAGCCAAGATGAAAGCATTTCCGGTTAAGGTTTGCATTGTTGTATGTTGACAGCTCCTGATAGACAGCTTGATCGGTTTCCAGTTCCACTGCAATTCATCATGGAGCCTACTTGCACGAAAAATTAAATGCAATGACAATTTCATACGATATTCTTCGTTTTCCCTCTGATTTTGAATATACTATAAGTTTTTGACATGCATTTTAATCAGCAAATCCAGTTACCTAACTGAAATTCATTACTAAAAGTCGGTATTTCCATTTATTTATCCAAATTTCAAAGACCTAACAAGTAATGCATGATGCAATGAAAAAAGAGATGGCCTGGAATGGAAATCAATACTCCAGGAATTTTGCTCGCTAAAACACCTTTGTTCTGTGACGTCAATGACGTACGCATTTCTTTTTATCTCGAAGGAAATTGTAGCTAATTTTGACAATAAATCTAAAATAAAAGTACTTATCATAATAAATTTTTCTTAGATCTATACATCTATTTTTCATCTTGATTTAAAGCCTTTGATGCAAGCATTGAATCAGTGAATTGTAAAAATGGTAATTGTGAGTGTAAATGTAATGGCATAGTAGGTACAGGTATTTCTGCATTGTTGATACCAATCTATTTCTCTGTCAAAAATATCTCAATTGTATGCAACCAGACTGCAGAGAAAGTATGGCAGATGAATGTCAAGAATTCAATAGAACAGTACCATTTTGCACCTGACGATTTGCTTTAATGTGTCAAGTGCGAAGGTTTTATGTGACATAAATATATTAGTTTCATAAGGTGTAGTGGACAAATGAACACAGGTCACAACTAGATAGCTTTCATTGAATTGTGTCAATAGTTTCCAGAATTTAGGTGATATATGCTTATCATGTCATCCTGCATAAAAGGATGTTTCACAGTGTTGAAATATATATTTTAGACTGATGCATTGGACAACGGTAACAAAAAAATTATGTTGAAAATGTTGCATAATATACTATTTAAAAATTAATGAGGCTCCATAATATGAAAGTACCACTGGGTTTTACAAAAGAGTCACAAATATAACTGAATGTAGGTCAACGCAAAAGATAGTTAATATTATATGACATTTGTGAATATAAGTTCCCCTCTGAATTCGAAGTTGGAATATATTTTCTAAACGGTTATAGGGACACAAATTCTTCATACCAGAGACATTCGGAGTCTAGAAAAATTCTGTGGGGGCACACGCGATCCATTGACAGCGGTGGTTTGCACGTATATGGCAAATGAATAAATGAATACTTAATTTACATTCAAACTGTGATATAGGCATGTAGTAGTGGATCTGTTCCAAGATTCTATTTCATTTCAGTAGTTTGCTTACATTTTGCAAATGAAGTTACTACAAAATGGTTCGTTTCACGGTATGAAATTTTTAAAAATGAAATTCAATCAGAAGTGTTTTACGAACAAAATGAAACCAATCCTTTTACTTTTTTATTTATCCATTTTGCTAGCATGACTCTACTACTTTGTCTCATATATCAAGGTGTAGAGCCTTAAAATTCAATGATAATTAGGTCAATTTAGCTTGTTTTTGCAAATATGCCAACTTGCGGCTATATATATTTATTGGTTTTATTTGCAAACTGGGCTACTGGAGTCATTACGTGTCATCATGATTACCTTTCATTTCTAATAGCGGAAAGATTTATTTTAAAGCTTGCCATAAAATTAATTTTCGCTGGCACAAGTGGCTTCATTTAAAGTTTGTTACAAATCATTGTAAGAAAGTCATCAGCAATGTCTAGACTGACAGTCTCTTTCAAAATAATTATAGCTTAGTAAATTATCTTTTCCGAAGCTGTCACTCAAAAAACGAGCATTCATTTAAGAACATTTGCACGGTGAGATTTTGGTAAGTTTGGTGCAAGACATCTTACGTGAGCAATATATGAGGAATATGAAGAACACGTAGTGAAAAGAGACATAATTTGCGTATGCCTACCAGGTAAAGTTTTGAGTTTGTTCTTTGCGATGCGATAGCTGGTTTCCCATTTTTAGACAAATGGAAATTAAGTATAAACTTAACTGTAAAAAACGTGGAAAAGTGGAAATCCAAATGCCCCTAAAATCAATAATCCAGTTGGCAATGACAAAGCAGAAATCTCATGCTTCAATGAACTATTACGATTTCATAATTCATTTCATGATTCTTTTATATCCCGTTGGATTTCAATTCAAATCTTCCAAATGTCATATACGTCAATACTTCATTTGAGGTTACTCTATAAATCATATAAGGTTACCGAATAAATAGCACGAATATGGTGAATTATCGTCCTTCCTGTCAAAATATGTAGCTTACCTTTTTACTTTGCAGGGCGTAAAAAAAAGCTTGCACAGAAAAAATATGTAATTATTTGTATTTGTAATTTTTCACCCTTCGTTCTTCTATATACAGAAGTACTGCATAGCTACAAAAGTAGCCAATTTGTTCATGATGTACAAATTACAGCTAATAATTAATGAACTTTTTAATGACACTATCAATCATGTTGAACAAGAAAACTACAAAATAGTAAACTTCGGTTACATTTTTTATTTAACTCACCTGATAACAACATATAACGCAGTGAAATAAGTACCAACATAAATATTTTGAGACGCAAATGCATTCACAATACAAATATTCGTTGCAGATCATGTTTCAATATAAATGACGAATTGTATTCTAAAAAATTTATCTCACATACACATAATTAGCATTATTTATCACAATGACTTTTGAATCACTTCGTGTATGAAACGAATGTATATTAAATAAATAATGTAAGTTTGTATATATCTTCGAAAAAGCCAACTTGAAGTTAGTATGATAAACATTTTTTTCTAGCAACATAACATACAAAATATATAGTACACTCTAAATGTAATATAAACTATATATGATGATATCAATGATTATCGATTACAGGTGTAGTAGGAGCAAATAAAAATATTTTTCAAAGAATAACCATTCTAGAAATTATATAGGGCACTTTGTTTTTAAGTTTTTGCATTTTCTTTGCACTAGAATTGGAAAATTGACGAATAAATAGACTAATAATTTGCATTAAACGCAGGTATACGGCATTAGGTACATAAAGTACAATAGGATAGTTGACAGGGTTAAGTTGCGCTGCAGAATGCGAAAAGCACACACGAACGAATTCCATGTCCACATATTTCACACAAAAATGAATTTATAACTTTTGTCGATTATTTCGCAAGAAAAATAACATATAATTTAACTTCTTCACAGCTCATCTTTGTACATTACTCCACACAATTGTGAATTTTTCTTGTTAAGTGCATACGTAATGCCCGACACAGGGATAGTCTTATACTTTGCTTTCCTCAATTTATGCTTACTTCCTGGAATCCTCTCAGTCTTGTGTATATTTTGCCTATTGGAAATTGAAAAATTAAACAGAATCATAAAATACTGAATTCAGGAAATTACTTTTAAATCAGAAAAAATAAGGTAAATGACACACTAAATAATTAACTTACCTAATAGCAAATTCAGGTTGCGTGAGCTTCAGGCACATAAGCACACCATCGTAAAAATTTATATCTGAAGTAAAATGAAGAGCTGCCTCTGTGGCTACAGTGTATTCAACTCTGCTTCTAACGAAAGATGTGTCAGCACGAACAACGCTTTGCAGCACCAATCCAGCCCTGAAAGGGGAAAAACAAAACAATTTGAATTGATAAAGATTTAGATAAAAACTCTTTTGGAAAAGGGCATGAACTTTTTTATAACACGTCAAGTTAAAGTTTCCCTTACTTGTTTTCAACTAAAGAATTGGCTGTTCTATGCCAAAGTGAAATTTGAATTTGTCCAGCCAAGTCAAAGGAAAGTCCACCTTGAATGCTTACTTCAGCAATAAGACCGTTAAATAATGGAATCACTCGTTTATCATCTTGAAGCAGAACGTTGCCCTGTCATAACAAAGAAAATGAAAAATCATGCTTTTAATTTCAAAAAAAAGTTGTAAACAATTTTTGAGGGGCCCAAAGTATCTTTATTTTACCAGTAAGGCTGTTGTCCTTTCTGATCCAGCTCCTTTAAACACTAATCCCATTAGTTCTCCCTTTCCCACGAAAAACACAATAGGACGTTGCTGAACTCCCATAAGAGAAAGTTCCATTCCTGCGGTTGCTTCTTCTTCATCTTCCTCATTACTTGAGTCATCGTCCCCATTATTATTTGCAAATGAACCCAGCCCTCCAGCGAAAATTCCAAGCTAAAAAGTCATTAATTCATTAATATTTGATATGAACAAACAAAATGTCTAATTTGTACACATATTTTGTTGACCAATAGAACAACTATACTTACGGATAACAATGATAAAGAATCGTTTTGACTTCTGATAAACACATCAAATGAACTTCTTTTCAGAATTTTTCCAGTCATTTCGATTGCATTAGAGAATGAGCTATTAGCACTTGGAGTGGTCAAAAATTCTCTGGAGAAAGCAGTGGACAGTCCAAGAGGTGATAAGTTATGATAATTTCTCAACTTTTCTTCATGAATCACATCACTTAGCATATACTGCAGTTGTGGATTAGTTTCCATAAATTCATGAATACGATTCCACATAAACGTTGTCACTTCGGAATGCTGTTTATCAACTAATTTCTTTAATAACTTTCCCACAATTTCAGAGATTTCTTGCTTTGTAGGATTATTCCTCAAAATTAAATCTAACGCCATTGTTCTCACAGAAGAGTCATACTTTCTTCCAAGTTGTTGAATGATGCGAATCAATGCGGGTCTGTATCTGGCCTCAATAAATGTATCAGGCATTGCATGAATAGATTTCATTGCTACAACACTCACTTTAGGGTCTTTCGAATTTTGCACGTAATCAAACAAAATACCCATAGTTGACTTTGATTTTAAATTTTTTAATGCACGCAGATATAACTTTTGGCAGTTAGAAACTTCTTCTCCAGAACATGTTGATAAAGAGTTGACTAAATACTCTTCCACGTCTTGAAGCAGTCCTCGTTTAACTGGTGGTACCCCTGGTACACCTTGTTTGTCATGTATAGTGTGTGATACTGCGGCTGTTGTCAAAATCAAACTTTCGAATAATTTATCAGATTCCAGACCTCGTCGCAGGAGCTTAAAAAGATCTACAACGATGAAACAACAAAGTATTACAACCGGGAGTCTGTTTAAACTTATAATATATCATGCGGTAATTAATCCTTGTGTGAAAACATACCAGTTAATATTTCGGGTGATGGGGATGAAGCCAAAGATAACCCCAGTAAATAACGTTCAGGATCTGAATAATCATCTTCTAAATGAAAGTTAAGTGCGCTCATAGCTGCGCGGTGTGCATCATCCGTTCCAGCAGCAGCACATGCATCCAACAATTGGGGACTAGAAGAAATAAAACGTAACAAAGGTTGTGTACGTGCATCATAAATTTTTCATTTTTTCACAACCATGCAGTTTACAAAATTCCTTCATGATCCAAAAATTATGCATAAGGTGTGTAAAAATCAAGTGATGCTATATCATATTCAACAGCTCCTAACCCTAACTCATACTGACACAAATAGTACACATGAGTTTTAAAATATTTTGTTACACCGCTATGAACTAAACTTTACTTATTTCTTTTAGAATTAATATTTTTAAACGAGTATGTTTGCAAAAATGATTAAATCAGAAATCTATTGAGTTTTTACAACTCCACTTTAAATAAGTTCAGCATGGACCACGCATGTTCTCACATTTCCCCAAACACATTCCGACATTCCCATATTCCTGCTTCGATTCGATCTTCTTATTCGTACCAAATATGATGGGATCCCCCTCATCTTTTATATATATTAAATGCTGCCCTTGTGTAAAAATAATATCTTGTCGTGCAGTATAGCAAAAAAAAATTGTCCTTACTAACTTTAACCTTTGATCTTAAAAAGGATACAGTTTATTTTTTACTTACAAATAAGATGACCCAGGTTGAAGGAGAGCCTTTAACTCATCTGGTTTTGCTTCGCGTATTTTTGCAACGAGTTGTATGAAAGCAGCCGCCGCTTTTGTTGTGGCTGTGTTATCAACATCAATAG
The DNA here is from genome assembly GCA_034693345.1 of Entomobrya multifasciata. NCBI lineage: Eukaryota > Metazoa > Arthropoda > Collembola > Entomobryomorpha > Entomobryidae > Entomobrya > Entomobrya multifasciata. Next base: position 13,631 of record JAQFXM010001727.1, on the reverse strand, counting down.
CCCTCAGCAGATTATCGTACTATATTCCAAAACATATGCAATTAATAATAAAATAGTATTGCACATGGGCAACGCATAGGGAATTGAATAAACTAAATTAAACTTTTCGTACACTTACAGGTTTACAATTTATTGATTCACAATACGGTATCTGCTCTCTTTTTGGGAGCAAACCATCTTGTACTAGAGTGATTCCTTTTGATCTAGACAATTCTTCTATGGCACTGTCTGCACTAGTTGCAGTTATTATTTGATCACCGGAAGACGAGGTCCCAGAAAGTTTAAATGATTGAGATGCAAACACTGTTGCACCGACCTCCTGCTTGGCATTGACTCTAACAACATGCTTCTCCGTTACTTCCGCTTCTTGCAATACACTCGTGTCTCTTGTCAATGTAATATCAGCATCAATATGAGACTCCACAGTTGATCCCAAAACAGGGTTGCTATTTGAGTTGAAGGGGTAATTCGCTTCTGATCCGGGTTTGCACCCTCCAACAATCCTTTTCTTTACATGAAAGCTGTCTTTGTTTTCATACGAAACTTGGCATTTCCCTGCAGGCGTGCTTTCTTCTGTCACTCCACTCGAGGGATTCGTCTATAGAGCGCAAATTAAAAAAGATGCATAAGCCAAGATGCCAACTAATTTGTATTTGTGTGACATTTACAGACAATAATTGTAAATTCAAGTTACCTGTAATAAATTGGCAATGCCCTTTTTAATGTTAACCAAAGAGTTATCGTCGTATTTGACGGAGAAAGTTTTTTGAACTTGTCCATCTTTCCAGTGTACAAATAAAGGATGAAGAGTGGCAGTTTCGAGATGAGACGAATGATCTCTGAATCCTTCAGGCTGAGGTGCCTTGCGTGACTTGATTTGCAGCGTTGGCTTCAGTAGCTTTTAGTAAAATTCATATAAAACATTTTATGCTGTAGCTTTATTTGCATTATATTCCCCCAATTTATATTTTGGATGACTTTAGTTGGAAACTTACTTGAATTTCAAATATTGAGCCTCCAGGTTCTTGCTGCCACACCGGACGTACAGTTACTTGACTAAGTATTTTGTATCCAACTGTTGAAACTGACTTAGGGTCAACCTCACTACTAGGTTCATTTAACTCCAGTCCCAACACATAATCATACGTGTACACACTTCCAATCTCATAATTTTTCGCTGACGCTGCAAATGACACAAGAACAAAGCCGAAGCTTATAGTGACTAAACGTGCCAATAGAAATGAGAGGGACATGGATAGCAATGAGACTATCCTCAAGCCGCACAGCCTTGTAGGCATTTTAATGATGAAGTTGATCTAGCGGAAAATGCACTGCCTCCAAAAAAAGAGCAGTACAACTCCAAAAGAAAATTTAACTTTGTAATTAATTATTGCACAGCGATGGAACAACAGTGCATTCGATTTTTTTCCTTGCTCACTTGAAAGCTTTGTGAAATTTCAACCAAGCTTTTAACAAATGAAATAAATATGTTACACTGAAACAATTTAACTGCATGTCCTTTTGTCGTTTTAATTAAGACGTTCACATTTCAAAAAATATTATGCATAAATTGATGCTGATGATAGCACGTCAAAATTCATGTCATGTTTAAGCACATTATGTGCAGGCACTTTTTCATTAAAATCCTCTGCGCAGTTAAATTGGTGATACACATAACTTTCACTACGGAACCAAACGGAACGATTTTATTTTCGAACAAAGTGGGACGACTGGAAGGAATATGGTTTTACAAATAATATCACTGCCATTTAAGTTTTTTGCGTATGTGATCCGGACTAATTCATTCAGCAGATCAGTGTATAGTATTCATGGTAAATGTAAGCAGCAGATAAACTAACTAATCAATCAACGTGTCTTCATTAAACCATTAAATGAAGCGTAGGTATGCGATTTCGAAAAGTACACTATTCTGATGTGGTTCACCACTGATAGATTGACTGACTAAACTTTGAACGCAAGTGGCAAGTGCCCAATCGTTATTGAGGTTTCATAAAATAACTTTGCGTCAACAAGGACCACGAAAGTAGGTAGCCAACTTTTCCTGGTATGCACAGAATGTGCAGCGCAGTTGTGTGTCAAGCTAGTCCTTTGTTGAAACGAGACTCTACAAATTATGAATTAATAACGCATTGGCTAATATAATGATGATGATGACGATGACTACTGGGTTGTATGACTGTGACTATAGTAAGCTTGCTCACAAACATTGCATTGATCTCAAAAACATTATTGTTGCAAAAATCATATTGGGGTGTACAGTGGTTTGGTTTAAGTAACTTTCATCCTGCAGGTTAATCACGTTTTCATTTCTACAACGAAATTCTATTCATTCAATTCAACAAGTTCTAAATACATTATTATTACACAGTTGGTTTTTTTTACTGATGCTGTTTCTGTGCGCTGACTACCAAACCAATAATAATGATGACAACACGGGCGACGATGTTGACGATGGTAGTCGTATTGTTGCTAAATCTGGTCCCGTTACACAGTGACCAGCAAAAGGAACACTGTTGTTGGTTGACGTATTGTTATTCTTCATTACTGATTATCATGTATGGTTTTTTTCTAAGCTTGAGCAAAGATTAGCACAAAGTTGTCATACATGCTCTCTATCGAATGTTTTTAAAGTGGTACTCGCTCGCAAGTCATTACAAAAACAACCAAGTGAATCCGTTTATCCTGGTGATCATATTTTATTGACGCTCACATGCAAATTCGGTTTTTCTTTTACGGCGAGGGACCATCCACACATTATCTCATGAACTAGTTACTCATTGGCTATATTTATATAATAGGATTTCTCTAACTTGTTGCATTTTCTACAAACAAATTGTGGTATTATCAACTATTCACTACTCCTTCTAATAGTTGATCAAGAAGATTGACTATGAAAACGACGCGATGCGATGATGATGGTACGTGACAACTTTTGAAATGTGTCTATGCTTCACACAGAACAATTCAAATGTTGACTAACGAGCTTTTGTACAACAGGGAGACGGAGTGGATCTTACAGGTGGTTCGTTGATCGACTGCCGGTTTTCTATTCACCATATATCCACACAATCCACGCTATTTGCACAACACTTTTGTTTCATTTAATAAATATGATATGATATATATATGAAGGTAATGTAATCGTTTAAAAAATCAGTTTTGAATGTCGAACAGGACACTCTTGCTCAAATCACAGAGATCTTGAAACACAACGACACAAAACTTTCAGGTGTAAACATACTATGTTATGTATGCTTATAAGTTAATTTCACTGCATAAGCAAAGTAATCAATTTTCACCACGCGTTCAAAATAATAATGATGATAATGATACATATCCCTTCATGACTACACAGTACACTGCATCAACTAATCACACCAAAGACTAATTTGCCATTAAAGTAAACTGAGAATTGGGGAGGAAAGTAAAAGATTCCGCATAATCATTGCCCTGATCATCCAAAAATCCTCCTCTTTATACAACTAAAAGTTATGAACTAAATGGTAAAATACTCATGTCAGTATCTTGTGCATTATAAAGAGAAAAGGAGCATGTAATTATGAAAAGGTGTTCTTCTGTTGTGTTTGGTTAACATCATGTTAACATAGTAAGATGTGCAGGAGCAGAGCGAGAACCTTTTTTTGAATCTTGAAAATTTTGTAATATAGTTGATAGTGCAGCAGTCGGTCGGTACCAGTTTTATTCACGTAATATAACAATGCACATAAGACATTACGTACCATACTTTTTCACATTCTTCATCCATTGCTTTATCTTTTTCAACGAAAAGAACGTATAACAATTTGATTGTGTCTTGTCAGACATGTGTTTCTTTTCTGGGAGATAAGAGTTTTTCTGATTTTTGTGAAAAGGATGCATTATAATTTACTATATATGCGGGCCGTGAAGTAAAGGTAGAGAGAGGATTAATGTGCATAATGTGTGACGTGCCAATGACTATTCTTGAAATTACTAAAGGTTGAGAAATCCAATGTCGACGGAGAAGAAGATAATACGAGCAAAAGGTTTTTCAAGAATGTAGCACATGGCCTTGTACAAAAAGTAAAGCCTGAACTGGAAGGATCAACCTTGCATATGAATTGTAACAATCACGTTTCTATTTGAGTACTGTATTAATGATCAATAATAGAAAAAGTAAAAAAATCTGTCTCTGTATTGTTATATTTTTCTTTTATATGCATACAAAATGTATAAAACGCTCTTCTTGGTTCGGTGCGAATGACACGTAGATTTTCCATGTGTCCCTGGCTTGGCTGTAAGGTGATTAATGATTTTGGATATAGCTTTGTATGTACACAAAAAGACGGAAACGTTCATCGAAAAAATGTACTTTTTGACATTGAAAAGTGAGAAAAACTTAAGCTGTTAGTGAAAGTTTGGTTATTGAATATTAGATGAGAAACGATCAATCAACCTTTAGAAATATGCTAGTATGTTTCAATATATCGGTTAAGAAAAACAAAGATATGAGTGCATGCAGCATATACACAAACTAAGAGTTTAACAACATTTTTATCTGATTGTATGAATCATTTGAAATGTTTTATTACTCATTTAAAAGCAAATCTTCTTTACCTAAATTTAATCCTAAATGAATGAATTTAGTTCAGTTACGTAGGTCATTGTGCATTTTTTTTAAAAGAATGCTCATATTAAAGCCAAATATTACATGATAAATGTAACACCCGAACGAAACTTAAAACTCGAAATGAATTGCAAAATATTTCAATCATGCTGTAAATTAAAGTTTCCCGTTTTGCTGATTTGCATTTTTATCAATTTCGGAAATTATGTATGCATGCTAAATTACCTGAATAAATTTTATGCAAATCTTTCATATTCTCACATGCACCTGAAAAACACACAACAAAGAAGAAATTTCGATTTTTTTTCTTCATTTTCACAGTTATTTAACAGGTATGCAATTTAACTATTTATACGCATCCCATTTTACGTTTCATGATGACGCGGCGTTGCGTTGCGAATTGCAAATTTTAAAACCCTGATTTCATAGACATACGTTTATGTGTTTTAGTTGCATTCGCGATTGTTAATCACTTTGAAAACTCTGATATAACTACCTGTAATTTATCGCGTGGGTGCGTAAACGAGATAACGATTTGTACGTACATTATTGGTTGTAAAGTGTGTGTATAATAGTTGCACCGCGTTGAATGCATCATGGATTATATAGCCGGCGATGGATTTCATAACTTTGTATTTTATTGTTAGTAATTGCATTGTTTACAACTTGTAAAAGATGTTTATAGCTTTTCCTTCCTCCTATTATTAATATAGATTGTGTGTAATTATTAAAAAGAGACGATCTTTTGTATTATTTGTTAGCTTGATCAATTAAGAGTCAATGACACCCAGATTGTTAGTAAATTAGAATTTTGTATTAATGTATTATGGTACGGGTTCAGTGTTTTTTTATTACCTGGTGCTTGATGACAATCTAGTCCTGTAGAAAAAATTTCAATTAAGAAATAAAAACATTAATGACTCGTGACTCGCTTAATAGAAAGTTTGTAGTAAGGAAAATTTACCAAAAATGCATAAAACGAGAAGGAATCCTCCTTTCCATTTACCCTTCATTATAAATTAACAAGCGAACCAGACAAAAGTATTTTTAAGAGGGTAGATAATTGATTAAAGTAGGTATATCTCTACTCTTTATACCGTAGAGCACTTAATTATCACTGAAAAGCTCAAAATTATACTTGTTTCCTTTTGACATGCGGAGAAATTTCAATTAATCTGTCTGCCTCTGCCTTTATTAATGTCTGACTGAAGTATACGTTTCATGTAGAAATTGGACTGAACCTACTATTATGTTTTGGCTTAAATATTAACTTCCTGTCACTCAAACCGTGTATACAAATGTCGTATTTATAGTACCGTTTTGATTTACAAGAAAGCATACCAAACTTAATTTTAACCCTGACTAGAATGTTTTAATATTTAGCTATGTAGTTTTTCACATCCTGATCGAGAAATATGCATGTTAGCTTTTTGATATCTATAATTTTACTTTTAAGAATTAAGATGATGATGTGGCTAAGGACAGAGCGGTTTTTGATGATTATTGGAGCAGATAAGAAATCACTTCGTTTGAAAGAAATCATTCACAAAAAGTGCCCATGTGTACATTAAAATGCTTATACAGCCACATTGTAGTTAACATTAAATGTAAATACCAATTTAGCGTAAATATGTTTTTAAAGGTGATATGAGTTCGTGAGTTCGGAAGAAGTCACATGTGTGCTGGCATAATATTTGAGAAGCAACATCTTAACACATAAGCACATTAATTATATTATGACCTCATGCTGAAAAATGGAAGGTATGAACCAATATGATCATCAAACGTTGCTCTTGTTTTACTCATAATTTGGGATTTACTGCGAGTCCGCCACTTGTTTATGATGGAACATGAGATTTAAATATCTTCTCTGTTCATTGACATCAAGATATTTGTTTTTACATAAAATAATCACTCTTCATGTAAAAATAATTATCAAAAAGGAAAAAATTTTGTTTCGAGTAGCATGATTTGATGGAGTTGACACTTTACCCCTCTCTCTTGGTTATGTAGTGGGCATGCAATATGTAATAGTAATGAGTGATGGCATGTGGTATGTGGGCGTGGCAAAAGCTTAAGTAATTGAGTACAATTCCATCAGTTTTAAATTGTTTTTATTGAAGAAAACGCAAAGCATTTTTAATTATAGAAACGAGGCTTTAATTATATAATCATGACATGACATGACATAGTATAAAATTATTATATCTGATTCGAAAGCAAAATTGTTTTCATACTTCAATTTACAATATTGATACAACAAAATATTTGAGGGATTATCACGTAAAGTAAAGGTTAGATAAACACTGTGCTAGGAACTACTTTAAAGGATAAAGACTACCATGAAGATTCTACGAAAAATAAATATGTGTAACATAAAATAAATGAGATTTCGATGTCACTAACACCCCCACAATACTCAAAGAAGGTTTATCATCTAACTTTTCAATAAAGTGACAGTCTTTGCAACATTTTTACTTCTCAAAAAGAATATGACATTTTCCTTTGGTGACAGGGTGTTTAGTGTACAGGAAGCCACCAGGTACACACTGCATTTTGGGTGTAGGATACCTCCAAGCTGCGTATTTGACTGGGGCACATCTGGCGTTCAATTTTCCTTTAACAAATTGTAGCTCGAGAGGCATATGCGCCAAAGAACTCCATTGTGGATCCACGTCATAGCACACTTCCCCAAGCAGAGCACATCCACTCTCAAAAGGAATAAATTCAATTGACACAGCTTTAGGATTTTTACTGGGGATCAATTTATTTTTATGATCGTAATACTGAAGACATCTGTTAGGCTCGCATATGGGATCCCACTTGTCATCAAAAGTAAGCCATTGATTCTCCTCACAATATCCCTAAGAAAAACGGAAATTATTTGTTTATAATACTTAGTTGTGCATTCTAACATAAAAATTACATTTTATGTTCTTCTATGCAAAGTGGAAAAATCTGTCACTCGATTATATGCATGGAATGAGTTTTTCAGAAAAATTACTTTTATGACTATTTATAGTAACTTTTACTTTTATGGTTCAGTGCCTGTAATAATCGTGATGATTACAGTGAGAGATAAAATACTTACACGAGTGAAGACAAAATGACACTTATTTTCTGTTGGCTCGTAAATCATGGCCCTTCCATTGTCATTGTAATTACAGTCACAGGTACCATAAGCTGCGTTTGTTGCATAAGCAAAGAAAATCATATTCTCTCCACATGGTCTGTAAACGCATAAAAACAAGAAAGTGAACGTTCTCGTAAAAGGAATAAAATTTGTGAAACCTTTTCATTATAAAATTCTCCAAGACAGGCTGATAGTAGATCAGCAAAAGAATACAAAAACACTAACCCTTTTTCTCCAACTTTGAAGCATCTTTGAGTAGCATTGTCATATCTGTACTGATAGAGTATTGTCTCGGGGATGTCCTGATGTTGACAAAGGATTTTCCTACAAAAAAGATGTAAAATGCATATTTGATATTATACTGCTTCATTTCATGCTCATTGTTATGAAATGCATTTTGTACACAATCAAAACAAAAAAATATTTATGCTGTACAAGAGTGAACTCCCTTTGTTTTGCTAACATTTTTCAAAAGATAGCGAAAGGAAAACTGAATGATTTTAGGGATTGCAAAAGGTAGACAAAGATTTAATCAAGTGGAAGGGAATGAATGAGAAAGGGAGTTTTATTAGGATATTCTTAGAGAAGGTTTATAGGTCTAATTAAAAATGTTATTTTAAGTAGTACAGGTGCACTGCACAACATATAATTGGTTATCTTATGTCAGGGTGTGTACTATGTACTGCGTACCTAAGCTGAAGCTCTGCATCAAGATTTTTGGACCACGAAACTCCTGGGCCAGCTTTCCCAGCTTTGGCATAATTTCCAAAAGGAATGTATGCTCCAGATAGGCCCAATGGCTCGACAATAAACCCATTTGAGAGAGTGTAGCAAACCGAAATTAATACGAATAGGCAAGCTGAAATTTTATTTCCACTCCAAAAACCTCTCTTCAATTTGATAAAAATCTGATAAGATTTCCGTTCCTTTGACATGTTGAACTAAATTCTAGAATGAACCACTTTTATCCAGTTTCTTTAATTCACTGAAACTCTAAATATTGCAAACTTTCGTTTGTATCAAACAATGATGTTGTGTAATTTTAAATGAATGAGTTACGTTTATAAAAAAGGTAAAAACTGAAACAGGTACTTAAGTTCTTAGGAACAAAAGGAACAAAGGATATTATATCACGCCTTTCTGCTGCAACGGCTGTTGCACTACTGACGTGTCAATTTTAACGGTCAATCCTTCGTCGACTCGTCATGAGAAAAAGTTTTAAATTTGCCATTTCATTCAACTGAGCATAGGCATATGGGGATACTCCTTCTTGCGCCGTTGTGAGGTATTATTAAATCAATTTAACAAACTAAAGTACATAGTTTACACGTAAATGTATTTTTTGTGGCTTCTGTTCGTGTGTGCGAATTTATTTTTCATAGACTTAGAACAGAGATTTTTATACATACTTATCTTGACAGTGCAGTGTGCCATCCCCATAAGTAAGCATTTTTTGCATTGCATTATCATCCAACAATGAGAATCATCCAAATAGTTTTCTTGATCGAATTTAATGATTATCGTCATTATTTTTTTTTTAATTCTGTCATTTTATGGATCGCACGATAATAATAATAATATAGAGTTCAGTTAAATGAATACATAAGAAAACTAATTTATGGGAAAATCAGTGTAACTGCCCTGTAGGCTGCAGGTAAAGTAAAGAAGAAGCGCAGTTTGATATACTAGCAAACTTGTTTCACAGCTAATAGCACTATAACCACTGCTTTGATAATAGGTAGACATGCGTCGTGTGGCAGTAAATTAAACAAAGTTGTCTACATTTTGCACTCTGCTTGCACTGCATTGCATTGCAGTGCAGTTGATTGATAATAAAAAGTTTTTACAGATCGAGATTCTGAAACAATTATGAGGCAGACGCACGTACATGGCCATTAACAACGTTACAAGTGAAATCGAGTTAAATGCAGCTGAAAACAGTATTACAATCATCTTCTCTGTAGAAAAGTAAAATTCCTTTATGATTACCGTTTAATACACAGTTGATAAAGTACATCATATCATCCGACATGCACCAAAGTAGCAAAATACAAAGTAAACGAGAATAGCATATCAATAGAAAATATTATATGATAAGTGGCTGTGTTGTGTTTATGACAAACTGATGAAGAAGAAAAAGTTTCGATTTGTTCTTCTGACAAATCAATTGGCTGTAATTGTAATGATAATTTATTGCTGTGTGTATTCTTCTGTTTTTATTTTTGTTATCAGCACCATAACCATATACCACTTCATCTTTCTCACTCACTGCTCCATGTAGTATTTATCATTATCAAAATTACTACCGGTATTGCGGAGATCTTTCATTTTGATGCAGTTTGTAAAAAACATCCTTGCACTCACTCAGCAATCTCATCCTATTTATGTGATAAGCTGGTAATCAAATTTCACTGTCAATGTCCTCCTCAATGTGATTGCAGTAATGAGCTACTTATTAAAATTGTTGCAGTGGCAGATGACAGTAATCAAATGACATTCCACCTTTGTTTATTTTTCAAAGCCAAATGGGACCATCCTCATCCCTGTCCTGAGACAATGTATTGATTTAAATGAAGAGGAATTTGTGAAAATATACGACGCATTTTTCTTTGAAATCCCACAACAATAATAATATGCCAAACTGTATCAGTTTCAGCGAAGTTAACTGCATAAAAAACTTTCATAAAATACACTATTTTGAAATTACGATATGAAGAAAAATGGATAAGTGGACGGATTGATCGATGAAAATGATTATAGGGGGCTTCACTTCACTCCATAGTTTATAAACTAACAATAAGAAACTAAAATGATCGACTGTATGGTTTGTTTAAGATGATTGGATTAGAATGATAATTTATCAGTTATAAATAAAAAAATCTGAATGACATTTGGTGAGTATTTACTTTGTCAGAATATGAATGATTAATTACTTTGTCACCAAAATGCATAATTCACAACCCATTGTCGAATATGGAATCAATTGTAGAATTTCAAAATACACATTCATGCTTATGTCCGTTAGTATGCAAAAGATCCTTAAATAAACCTTCTAATTTGCTTAAAATGAAATAGACATAAAAAATTGAGGATTTTATTTTTATTGACTATATCGATTTCTAAGCATACACGGTACACTCTACATGTATTGTACATCAAGTTTCTATGATTTATATGGTACTTGCTCTAAAATATAAGTACCTTTTTGGTTATAGTTCATTTGGTCATTTAGGAATACTATGACTAACAATACTGGTATTGGTATGGGTTCTATTAAACCTATAAAACTTTTTAGTAATATTTGACGCAGGTAAGCCAAGAGATCTTTCCAGTTGCAATATTTCTAAGTCTTTTTTGTACGTTTCCCGTTGAAGTAACTCAAGTTCAGCTCTAATCTTCCTGCACTTCAAATCAGTCAGTTCACTCTCCAGAGGTCTACCATGCCCTGTGGAGTTAGTCATCAATGACATAGGTCGTTTCCTGCTGTGTATTCCTGAGCGAATGGAAGAAAACGCTGATTTCCGAAGAGCTGCCGCACGTGACATGGCTGATAAGCTGGAAGTACTAACAATTTTTGGATGTTGAGAGTTATCATTACTTATTCTGGAAGCGTCATTGTCATCTCCGGGAGTGTAATCTGACTGACTTTGTAGAGATTCATATCTGCCATGAATGTCATCTTGAAAGTCCCCTTCAGCATTGGCAGTTGAGTAGTTAGAGCTAATCTCGCCATCACCCATTAAGCCTACATGGTTATCATTGGTATGATACATTCCACCGCCATCAACTGTGTCAGTACCTTCAGCTTTAACATCAAACTCTATTTCAAGCATGTCACTAATATCCCTAATGGATGCATCAGTAACAGGATAACCACTGTTGAAGGAACCCTGCATTGCAGCAGAGGGATTTCTTCCGCCCAACGAATCCAGGATTTCCATAATGAGTAAATCAGCTTCATCGTATACCACTTTTGAGCCTAGGCCAGCCTTGTCAAATTTTTCCTTTTTCTCTCGTTTCTCCTGCAAATATGTGCAAAACGAAAAAGCATATAATTTATGTATTCAGGTTCTGAATTTCAGAAATACTTGGCATAATGATTTCTATTTGAGAGGAGTAAAAATCTAAAATGTGTTTACCACAAAACGTTTTCTCCAATTCTGCCAGGTTGTATCCTCTGCAAAAATGTTTCAATCAAAAATGTTTTAGTAATTTAATACTTAAATTTTTACATGTGACATGATTTCAGTTAACTATTGCTCTTAAATACAGTGCAGTTCAAGCAAATCGAATTTTAATTAGGCGTACTTAAGTAATCCCAACTTCGATGCCAGGGGAAAGCACCAAGAGCATGTGCATGGTCAGCTACTTCAGCCCATTTAGATTCCTTTGCTTCTCTTGTCAATGTCTCGGATAACTTTCCAAACAAAGTTTCCTTGTGCTCATTGATTAATTTTAATACAGCAATTTTTGCACTTTTCAGTTGGTCTCGCTCACCACCTCCACCACCACTGACCATTGACATTTTTATCACTTTTTGATTCACAATTTCGTGAATTTGGATAATATGGAATTTCTGAATGCTGGAAAACTGTTATGCATATTTACGCAAAAGAAATCACAAATGGCAAGTCAGATAACCATGATAAAGTTGACACAAGATTTAATATATGTCGTCTCGTGTGTCATGCAAGTAAGTTTAGTGTTTGGACTTTGAGAACATTTTAAAAGTCGGTAAGTCTAACTGTGCGTGTTATGTGAAGAATATCACTGGCTTGAACAATAAAACGATACATGTGAGAGTATGTCTTGTTCAAATATGACCGGCACTATCACTCTGTCACAGACCACCTGTCCCTGTCGTACATTTCTTTGGTAAAGCATTCCGTCAAAGTCATAGTCAAGCATTGGAGAAGAATGTCGTTGGCATCAGCACATTGGGTTTGCTATCTAATATCTTTGTTCCTAGTTTACACAATATCTAAAAAGCAAAAGATGGTAGATGGAATATGGATAAGAAAAGAAATATCACATCATACCATTCCAGTTTTCCAATGCCCTCAGTCCTCAGTCATTATCATCATCCGTCATCATGTGTTTCATCATGTCAATCGGAACGTTTTCGGAGGCATGCACATTGTTACCATCGGGGGCATCGAGATTTTAGTACAACCTTTTTGTAAAGACAATGATTTTGCTGAAAACTTGATTGACCTCTTTTTAAAAAATCAAGTATAAATGATGCACCTGTGCTCGCCCTCGTTGGAAATTTCTAGAATGCATAAAGTCGAAATGCAAACATGACCCGAAAAGTAAAGCGTTTCATACGAATCACTGGAATATCTTATCAGGATCATTGGGAAAACAAATGAATGACTATGATTTAGTCAATGGCTATCAAAGCCACTGTAAAAGAAAATTGAATCAATTGCTACAGGATCAACTGTAAAATTTAATAGAAAAAAGAAGAGTATTTAGACATAATAAACTGTTTTTGACACAATTTGTTCGACATTTACATTTCAGAACTTTTATTTTCCTAGTTTTTCTTAATCTTCCAAGATTTTGTTTTACCAAACAGTCAATCATCAAAATCATACCTTGTAAATGTTTCTTCAGAAGAGGTTGGCCCGGGGTGGGCTACGGCTGGAGTTTCGGTTCCCCAACGATGGGTTGGCCTAGGGTGGGAACCGCGGCTGGAGTTTCCGTTACCCAAAGAGATGGGTTGGTTCGGGGTGGGCTCCGCGGCTGGAGTTTCCGTTACCCAAAGAGATGGGTTGGCGTGGGGTGGGCTCCGCGGCTGGAGTTTCCGTTACCCAAAGAGATGGGTTGGTTCGGGGTGGGCTCCGCGGCTGGAGTTTCCGTTACCCA
>JAQFXM010001726.1:0-29594 GCA_034693345.1 Entomobrya multifasciata | reverse complement strand
AAATTGTACAAGTTTGTTTAAATATTCCAACTTTAATCATAATTGCCGGCGGAGCCGGCCTCCAATCCTGAAACTTGTCCAACAGGTTTACCTGTTTTATTCATTGTACTTCTGTTTCATATGCTCACATTTTTCTGCTGCATGTAAGTTTTGCGAGAAATATGAATAAGAGTAATGTCTTGTTTAAATACTTTTTTTGGCATTCAATTTAGGAATACCTAAGTTCTTCCATTGAATGTTTTTTATTATCGGTTTCTATACACTGTACTCAGTACTGTTTCTCAAATACTTTTTCACAAAAAAAACATTAACTTATTTGCATGTAACCACTTGACATTTAGTTGATTTAGTATAAAAACGAAATTCCTTGATTTTGGTACGATTTTTAAAAGAAAATAGGTTAATGGATAAAAAAACTTCAATGAATATGTTTTGTCATCTAAATTATGAAATGCAAATAAGATAATTCTACGCATCTACTTAACGTGAACGTAGTATTGCATACATTTTTGCACGATACTCAAGATAAAAGATGACGGAATCATTTTTATCGTTGGCTTGTCTTTTGTGCACTAAGTTTGTTTTCTTTTTTCCGTGCATGTATGCATGGAAAAGACATCAAATATGATGAGTCAGGAACATAAAATACTTTCGTTTCGAGCTAAAAATATTTGACTGAACTGAGCCACAAAAACTCGTATCGTCATCGTATCGACATATAGTTCCACTTCTGCAATGTTGGCGCCATCCTAACTAGCAAGACGCAATCTCTCCCCTTTGTTTCATTTGTAAGAAAAGCGTAAGCGTCACTCGTGTACTTGAATTCACCTTCCAAAAAATTCTGTCAGCAACCTCATATTCACGTAAATGCGTACAAATTTTAGTGCGAGTGTGACTCAGAGCACTAACTGCCCTGAACTGTGTAACTAGCCGTAAACTTTCACAGCTTTCATCATCGTTCAAATTTTTTTTTGATGTATGCTAGAAATCTTAAATTCAATAAAGTTTTTGTTTTGAGGACGCATTTTCTTTATTACATACATGCATCCGAATGTGCGCAGTATGCTACGCAAAGCTTCTGCTTCAAATGAAGAATGCACGACAATAATTTTATTGTATACATGACTGTGTAGCGATGAATCTATAGGATGCTGGATAAAAAGAGTCATTCGCATCTTGAATTAATCTAAATAACGACACCGATTTTTTCCTTCAAAGACTCTTTTGTGATACGTGATTGAAACGAATGGTATGATTACAAGAATTAAATAGTAGATGGTGAAGAGTCCATCAACCAAATTAGTTTATTGTTAGCAAGTTTAGCACCGATTCAAAAATGAGCTGATGTCCACAGGAAGCATTCTGATCATTAGATTCTAATGTATCAGCAGGGTTATGCGATGCGATGGCGATGACCAAAAGCATTGATTGTTTCACGTTGCATTTACTTTATATAAAACTAATTCTAGTATACACTATGTACATACTCCATACATGTAGCATTGAGATTTTGATCATGTTATTTAAAAACTGCTTTGTTAACACATGTGCATAGAACGTCAGACTGTTTTTACATCCGAGCAAACTACTTCCTAATCATTCCTAATGAGTATGTTAATTCAAAAATGGACTTTTTAATTTGTGGGTAACCAATTACATTCCTATGCCGTAAAAGTTTATGTCTGGAAATCATTGCATCTAAAACTGTTTAAATACCCTCACGAGCTGTGGTAAACTCTGTGTCAGGTAAATGACACATATAACGCCCACAAAACTCTGCATTCACTCCCTATTTCATTCTACTTCTTCTTTTCGACATTCTTCCGATCGCACAATTAAAAACTTTTCTAAATACCAAATTCAGATTTTCCATGTTCTTTCATAAGCCATGACCATCCCATATTTTGTGTTTATAGTTCGAAGTTCGAACTGTGTATGTTTCTGCTCATTCGAACTTTAAGAATCTACTCGAATTACCTTTGAATGTAGCCTTGCAGTTATATAGCTAAATTCAATTTGAAAAGTAAATCAATTTTAATATTGAGTGCAACAATGACATTTCTAGAAATGCTCTAGGAAATAATTCACTTAGAAATGAAGTCTTGTCTTCTTGCTCGTCGTTCTATCATCTAATTTTACGTACAGATCAAGTACCTTCGAAGGAATTCAGCTCCAGGCCTCCTAAAACCAAGCGTATTCGGTGATGGGAAACAAAAAAAACACTTTATTCTGGCATGGCACAGCAACAATCATTGACTTATCTATCACGCATTCCAGTAAAAAACATAATGTTGTACTATGGGGAGAAACTTAAATGAAAACAAGTAATAAAATTTTTGGTTAGTGAAATAAGTTGTGGCTTATGGTAGGCTAAAAATGAAATTAGAAAATACATTTTAATGACATTTGTAAAATTTTCAGAAAAGTTTTCAATTGCACTTAATTGAACGGGCGGTTTTTTACACTGTGTTAGGAGAACATCTTTTCCTCCTATCCTGTGGTATGTATGAACCCTATAAATACAGATGTACAAGACAACTTCAGATCTAAAGTTGTGAAATATAGCAACACTGCTGAGCTATGAAATTGGAAAGCTAGCAAGGTTTTTGCTTAAGGCTAACGTCACATGACAATGGGAATCCACTTACAATGCAGGTCGGGGGATGGGGAAATCCAAATCAAGATAAAAAATATATTTTCTAAGATAGTTTTTCATGCTGATTACGAAAATCATAACCATTTTCCCGAATGGGCAGGTTTGTGGGAGTCCCCATTTGTCCTAATGCTTAAAACCGCAAGCTTTTAGCCTATGGAGGACCTAGAGCTTGCGCTTTAAAGCATAAGGGTAAAAAACAAAGTGTGTTTTAAAGACAGTTTTTCATGCTGATTACGAAAATCATATCAATTTTTGCGAATGCACAGGTGTGCTGTAGTCCACATTTGCCCTACTGCTTAAAAACACAAGAACGTGGTCCCCCCTTATGTCACAAGCTTGCACTTTAAGCATTAGGGTAAATGGGAACTCCCACAAACCTGCCCATTCGGGAAAATAGTTATGATTTTCGTAATCAGCATGAAAAACTATCTTAAAAAATATATTTTTTATCTTGATTTGGATTTACCCATCCCCCGACCTGCATTGTAAGTGCAGTCGAATTCTACATGGTAAACTGTTTTTAAATTAAAACTAAAACACTATCGAAATTAGAAAAATCAATTCTGTAAAATGACGAGTTCAAATTTTGCTTTTAAAATTTAATGTTTTTTTTCTGCTTAGTCGAACAATTTTTTGTGTTTCCAGATTTTCAAGAAATTCCTTTAGTCTTTGATCGGAGAAGAATATACCCAAAATGGGCAGGCTGAGTTTTTTCATTTTTTTCCTAATATTTGAGAAAAATTGGATACCGGGGTACATCATTTCACCATAATTTGCGATAAGATAAATAAGAAGTCAGCTATAAAAAAGTACAATACCTTTGTAAATTCAGTAAAGCGTCCGGATTCTAACGATTTGTCATTCACGTCTCAACGTTGAGCTGTCAAGATTTTATGGTGCTTTGAGTTAGCTACGTCCGGCAAAATTGACCATTTTTAGGGGTATCCTATTATAGCCACCACAGTCCACCTGCGAGAGTTCTGAATGGGTTTTTGGAGTGGACACGGGTCCCATACATCAAACACAAAAAATCAAAGAAATCCGTGAAATGACGATTTTCAGCGGCTGTTCATGAAAAAACGGGTGGGTATAATAGAGTCGACCTGGTGTTAGTGCATAGGGTTATTAGACGATTTGTACTTGAAGAATTTTATTAGTCGATCGAAAAATTGTTGTCGACATTTTTGTGACGAAATTGGCATAGTAGAATTTTATTAGAAGAAATGCATTTAGTTGACATTGTTTTTAGAAGAAACAAAGTTGTCGACTTTAGTCGAAATTAGTTGAATTCAATTTCATTGCTTCCTCGTCATTCATATTACAAATTTCATAATAAACTATGAACAAATCTTAACTAGTACTAATTCATATGAACATTTAAGCGTGTAAATACAAACAAAATTAAATGAGATATGGATAATCTTATATTAGAATGATGTACATTATCCGCTTCTCTCTCATTTTCGTCATGCATAGAATTTTAAACATCTGAAGTTCTTCATGGAAATCTATCATTCGTTAAACTACGAAACTTAAAGTGATGAGGATACAAAACGGGTTTATTCATATTTTATTGATGAGAGTTATTGTAACTTGCATATTTGTTTTTTGTCGACTAAAAAGTTCAACAAAATACATGTTCGACAATTAAAATTTCGACTAAAAAAAGTCAGCTATGTTGCAGCTATTTATGTTAAATTCGACAATAAAAAATTTCGTCTCCGTATAATCTACTAAGAAATAGATATACTAAGAGGCAGTCGACTCTATTTTTGCGTCCCATTGAGTCGGGCTGAACGTTAAAATATGGGCATGTGTTCATTCTTCAATCTGAACACGCATTAACATACTTTATAACATATGAAATTTTGCTCCAAAGCTTTCAACTTTTTCAAACTATACTGACGTTATTTTATGTGGATAGATAATTGAACGCTATTGATTCAAATTCGCACTATGTTTTTTATTTTTAACAAATAAATTTATCATCAACCGTGTATTCAAGCAATTCAAGCCAAGAATCAAATGAAAATTTGAACTAAACATATCTAAAATTTTAAATCATATATATAGTTAGTTAGTTAGTTAGTTCCCTCATAGGGGATTTTATTTGACGGTTTTCGGGAGCAAAGCTCGCCCGCCATATATTCCAGATTCATTTATATTTTACAATTACAATATGTTTCATATAAAGTAAGGCAAATTCAAGATTATATATGTATTAGTGTAAAGGCATTAAAATAAAATAAAGTATTGATAAGATATACGATACGCTCAGAGCGTGACACGATAAATATAAATTGAGGCCAAGGCTCCACACACACGGAATGAAATATAATTATGTTGAAGAGTGTCACAGCCGGGGTTGTGGTAATTATGACAGTGTACAGGTGACCACCCTTATTTTTCTTGAGAGTTGAGGGGTTATGAACAAATCAGTCACCAAGAAGGAACTGTCTGCGTTTTAGTAGTGAAAAGACAAATTTGCAAAAGTTTTTCACGGATTCAATGTTATAGGGTTGGAAAAGCTTATGTGTATGCAGGCTGGTGCGAATGCCCTGGAGATTGTCCGGTCTGATACAACTGTAGTGTACACAAGTAGCCAACGCATGAAATAGGTCATCGTTTCCTTTACCGCAGAGGGGACAGCTCGAGGTTGGAGTAAACTTGTAAGCTATATGATTGATATAAATTCTCAGAAAAGGGAGACGGTCGACATGAAGACGCATGTTGCAGTAAGTCCGTTTGTACTGTAAGCTTAGTTTATACGATAGGTAGTGTTCCTGAGAGTATTGATTCTTTACTTTGTGATAAAACGAACTGTAGCTCGAGTTCTCACACCTCTTAATGTCCGCCTGTAGTGCACTGTGGTAAATTGCTTTATACAATACTGCATTAATTTCCAACCGTAAGCAAATGTAAATGTGTTTTATATACTTTCACTCATTCTTGAAATTGCTCCAACTCAGTCTATTTTTTTTGTTTTAATACGTTTCCCTCATTTCTAAATTTATCATACAGTTTTTGAAATTTAATTTGCTTCTTTTAAGTCAGTCAGTAAATTGTAAACTATTTTGACCTCAAACTGTTTTTAAAATAAGCATGTTTCAAAACGTACGTGATATTTATTACAAAGTGGGTGACGCAAATTTTCGAAAATCCCGAGTGGCCATGCTGAGGACCTTTAAAAAATTTCAGTACAACTTTAAAAAATCTCGAGTAGCCATGCTTAGCAAGATTTGGCACGAAAATCCCGAGTGGACATTTTCATTTAAAAATTTCTAAAAAAAAATCCCGGGTGGCCCCTACAAATCCCGAGTGGCCATTCTGACCAAGATTTTGCATGAAAATCCCGAGTGGAACTTCAAAAAACCCGGTGACGCAAGCAAATATCCCGAGTGGACGTAATGCATTAAAACTTAGACTGATGTAAAGTATCCCGAGTTTCCTTGCTGATCAAAATTTTATGTGAAAATCCCGAGTAAGTATGTTTATTAGTTTTCTAAAAATATCTCGAGTGATCCTGAAAATCCCGAGTTGTCATGCTGAGCAAGATTTTTTCCGAAATCCCGAGTGACCAAGCTTTCTAAAAAAATTTGCAGAAAAATCCCGAGTCAGCATGAAGTTCAGAACAGGTTCAAAAAACCCGGTGCCACCGGCGCTGCGTCACGTAAGAAATATCACGTACGTTTCAAAATATGAATTTGTTTGCTTATGGCGGATCTACCTTTGAAAACCACTTCGACCACAAAAGACTTTATACCCTGAAGTAGGAAAGTATAAGTAGGGAAAATGAAAATGTACGTTTTCTTAAAATTAAATAACACATTTGCCAAGTGTCTGAATATGTGAACATCACTATACACTTCCATGTGTGTATTTAATGTATGCATGCATTCATTTTAATTTTTGTATGAATTAAATGTTTTAAAACCGGGGAAAGCATTATAAATATATGAATTTAACTTATTTAAAAAATAAAATATGTACCATATATGCATATACTGAAGTCTATAAATACACACACTCAACCCACTCAAGTTTAGATTTATGCCCACACTAAAACGTTTACTTTGTTCTTGAGAAAATCTGAAACGAAAACATGCTGGTTGTATGAAAAAGAAAACAAAAGGGAATATGGATGTATGTATGCATAGAATTGGATTACCACTACCACTACATTTGCAAATGTATGTACATCATAATCAAAATAAAGAACACATTCAACTTTCCCTCTCTCTTTTGCGTCTAGAAAGTGCTCATATGATTACAGTTAAGGTTACTAATGTATAAAATGTTTGTTGTTTGTGATGAAGAAGATGATGATTTCGTGAGAGTAACGAAACAAAAATGTATTGTAATCATAAGTCCCTTGTATATTTATTTATATAATAATGTTTTTTCATGTTAGTAAACGAACATTTGTATAAGTTATGCAGCAGTTCTCATAGACCACAGAGACAGAAGACCAAACACGTACATATTCTTCTACTTTACTTTCACCAAGTATTTCCTTTTAAAAATTCTTTTGCTTTCTTTGCCGCCGCCACCACCACTCAGTCAGCGTTCCATCGACTTTTTTCTTTCCTTTTATATCGCTTATTTTTACTAATTTTACCTTACTTTTGTGTATATTTTTATGTACATGTATATAATATACACAATGCTATCACACACACAAAAACCAACGAATCCTATATCTTTCATGCCATGCCATTTCTGTCTTCTTTTTTGGTAGATTACAGTTTCCGACAAGTTTTTCCCTGCTTGCCATGCTACAACCACCACTGGAATTTAATTTAGAGTGCCACTCTTTTCTTCTTTCATTTTTTTCTGAGAAGTATATGTGCGCGAAACCTAATATCTATGTTATACGCAAAGAAACCGAATGAATGCTATACTTGTGCAATATTAGAGGGAAAAAGAAAGGCAACCTGCACTTTTGTATTCCATTATGAATCCATTCGACATTCAAGCAATGTATAATATGTATAACAGAAACTTATACGTATAATCAGTAATATGGACAAAAAATAATGTTGTGTTGTGTACCTAAGTATGCATTCTTCTCGTTTGTGGTCCCAAAGAAGATATAGCAAAAAATGTATTTCTTCTGTCTTTTTTCTTTGCAAGCGAACAATATTGCTGCCAACAACATCAACGCATTTGTGTCTAACCACTACGAATGTTTTTACACAGGAAACCAAGTAGAGAAACTGAAGTTAAGGTTAGAGAGCGACAAAAATTTGCTTGTTTTCTCTGCCCAACTTATACTTGCCATATCACTTCTTTTTCAGTAGCAACACAGAACACACAGTTAGTGAGTATTATAGCAAATGTGATGATGAGTGAGATCTTTTCAAGTTTGTCCCTTCTCGCCTCAGAGGAATTTTTTTCGTTAGTTAAGAATAAAAGTATGTATGTGTACAATGTACAGAACTGACTTGACTACCTTTTTTTCTGAAATTTTGTATTCAGGGTACGATGAACAGATATACACCTACGGACATAGCTATTTTCCCAAAACACCCGAAAGAGTTGAAAACAAGACATTTCTTTCGTCTTTGTGTTTATTTTAGGTGTGTGTGGTCCTTCCTCCTCCCAGATGTTTATTTCTTTCTCATTCTATTTTGTTTTGTGAACAATGTCACTGGCATATGAAAAAGGAAAGTTGGTACACACACAAGTAGTACAGCCGGAAGAAAAAAATGAAGCAAAAAAGCCACCATCATGTTTTACTTTTTATAAAAATTGTGCACTAAAAGTAAAATTACGGTGTATATACAGAAGAATAGGTGTGTACAAGCAGACCAGAGAGACAGAAACTGAAAATTTAGTCAAGCCGGAGGAAGAGAAAGAGGAAGCGAGAGAGTATGATGACAGGATTACCATTTTGACTTTATTCTGACTTGTAGTATAAAAACTTTTTTTTTCAAAAGTACAGCAATGTATTTTGGGACAAGGAGGGAATATGTCAGTTGCATCTGGTGTAAAACTGGTAATAGTGAAGTGTCTCTCCATTCCAGTATCACCACCACCAACCATGCTGAAAGCTATACAAGTTTTGAATATAAGCAAACGGTGTGGTGGTGGTGTGATACTGGAAGGAGAAAGAAGGAGAGAAAAGTTAAAAAGCGTACCCAGAACAAAATACTCATGCATGGCCTAGTTTTTCTGTTGTATGAAAAGCAAAAGTGGAAAAATTGTTATGAAAACCTTGGTGTGGTGAAAGGGAAGAGTTTTACTTTCACTTAAATAAGACGACGAGGACAGTGGTTCTAGTAAAGTACCTTACAGCTCGCAGTTTTTTTCAAATATTTACCCATTTTTTGTTGTTTGCATGGAGGTTTTTTGGTAGGATAAAGTAGATTTCACAGTTTGCATCAGCTATTATTATACTAGAAATGCCTGAAATTGGACAGAAACGGAGGCTGCTTTTTTATTTTCAAAAATTGATGTGGATAATGATGATCTGCTGCTGACTTGAAGGAGAAAGAAGTTGGAGTACATTTGTTGGTGGTGGAGCTGATGATGTATGTTGGTGAAATATATACTTCCTATCATTGTGAAAACTGGTGACTTTCAGATAACTTGTAATACATATTGGATTATTCGATTTGTTGACAAGAGAAAAATCATTTTTGGAAGGATAGTAGATGTTCATGTCAGCAACACTAGCCATATCGTCCGCATGATATAGCACCAAAAGGATGTTCATTTTCCTTCGTTTTATCAATTGCATTAGTATTAGTAATAAAACTTTTCTTCTGTTTGCCGTTCGTTCAGTTATGATTTGAGAGGAGAGTGGGAATTGAAATGAAAAATGTAAAGAAGACATATGCAAATGTCGCAAAAATTGAAGTGAAAGCATGCACAATATCCAAATGCATGTATGCATGCTACAAACATTCCATTGTGCATGTGTTACTGTTATAAAGAACTGTCATTTTGCTCAATACTCTGAAAAAAAGTTTTCCATGTTGCCGTCATAAACATAAAAAATGCGCCTACAAGATATGAAAATTTTCAATCTATTTTATTTATTGCATGTCTCCCATCCTCCATATTACATTTTCTTGGAGATCTGCATACGCACCCATGAAATATTCGCATAATTTAATATTTACACTTGAGCGGGCGTACTCAAGCATGGAACGAACGGTAATCGCGTCTTTTGAAAATACAATATTATTACAAACAAGATTTAGAACAGAACTATTTATTCTTCCAAGCTGCTTATCAGATTCGGATAAATTTTCTTTTTAGAATTACTGATCATTATTTAAAAGATTCAATTTTTTCTACGTTCATGTGACAGATAGAGGGCAATGTAGGACTAATAAGCAGCTTTTAGTCGACACTGTCACTGTAAATCGGTTTCAAGTTGAGTAAATCTGTAAATTAGTACTATGCTTGAGTTGAATAACTTATCACAATTTAAATAACATCTCCAATAATAAGGTTACTTTTATATCTTCATATTCTTTATTGCATTATGTACATTGATGTAAAGTATGGTCTTTGTTATTCTCAAGGATTCTCCTTATTTCACACTTATTTGACTGGTGTGAGACAGTTTGAGTCGGTTTCGTTTAATTAATTTCCGTTTGATGATCCCTTCTATTTTCCTGTGTGTCTGCTACTGATTGTGATTACTGACTTGTCTAGAAATGGTAATAATTCCCGCAAAAAGCCTTCCTTCCTGCTGTACCTGCTCATCAGTATGTAGGGGAAATACAGTAGCTTTGAACATATATTCGGCTAGAAAGACAAAACATGAATTCGTAATTAAACAAGGTTCTATGTATTCTGTCATCGTCGTTGTCACATCCTTCTTTTGCCTCTCACACAGTTTCTCATCAACGTCATTATTCCGTTTATGCATTTAAATGGAATTCGATCGTGGCGAGGATGAAAACGGTTGATGACTTGCATATTCATTAACGTTTGCAAAATTTGTGACCGTGTAGCCTATAAACAGGAAAGTGTCACATGTAGTTCATAAAACTATTGTTGTATTCATTTGACAAAGGAAAGAAGGACAGAATGATGGTTGCTCATGATGTGATAATGTCACACATCTGACACGATTAAATGTCAACTAATTTATACGCTTTTGTCTGCATTAATGTTGTCGTTATGAGAAAAAAAACATTTATCTAATCATAGCAATTATTGCTCATTCATCACAATGCTTATGATCTATGATCTGCAAATGTCACTTTAAAATACAATTATTTTTAAAAATCTGAACGTAATTTGAATACCCATATTATTTACAACGAAATAATTTTTTACCTAGAACTCCATTGTTGCTCAGTCTAGATAATTAGACTGCTTTCTTAAGTTTGTAAACATTTTAATTTCTGTAATCATGTATTATACACCATTCACTCCTGGTAAATAAAGTTAAGAAAGTCAGTTTTGTACAAGAAGCTCGTAAAACAAACTATTTCTGCAGATGCTAGTTATCGCATCTTCTTTGTCTATTCGGAATAATTTTGTTCGCAACTCAAGTGGTGAAAGTGGCGGGGAAAAGCCACTGTCAGCACAACAGTGTTAACCCAACAGGGACCAAGTATAACAATCACAATAGTGTAGACAGGAGAAGAAATTTGTGAGAGTTTTGTTGTGCACACTTCTATTCTATCAGCATCTCTTCTCTTTTTGTACAAAGATATATAGTAATATTCCACATAAACATTGAAAGAGAAAATCCAACGCGAAAGTTGAAAAGAATGGAAAAATAAATAAGCAACTCATCCAACAAGGAAGTGGAAGAAGAGGGATGCGAAGAAGGAAGAGATGAAAATTCATTCGTTTTCCTGTGTACTTACGTGTGCGAGACACCACAGCACAACATTCTGTACTCCCACTAGAACACCAACATAAAAGAGAAGAAAAAAACATGTCTCGTGTGATGACGAAAATGGGATGAATATACGTATTTTATGTGTGTACGTACACTTTACCAACTTAGTGACAGTATGCATTACAAATACATAAAACACGTTCCAAACTGTTAGTGAGCATGATGATATACAGAAAAAAAGAATTTTACTATTTACACAGGAATGTGTGAGTTTTACTGGAAATGGTGGAGGGAAAAGATAGAAAATAAAAGGAAGTGAAGTTGAGTGACAGACAGATAATTTCCTTCCCTCTTGGGGTTTCATCCCGACGACTTTGTGCAAAAGTCAAGCTTATAAATAAATGTACTAAACCTGCATCCTATGCATTGGATATTCTTTTCGTATATCATCGTAGATGTGTAGTGGTGACTGGTGACGGCGGCAGCGGTGATAGTGGTGCATAAGTTTGTCTTCTTTCATTCAGTCTCTCTCTCTCTGCGGCATTCTCTCTCCCTCACTTAAAATCTATGCGTATTTTTGAAATTATTATTGCCACTGTGTAATGGAAAGAGATGATGTGGTCGCGCGTATGAAATCACTCATACGGGGACATGAAGAGCAATGCAAATAAGTATCTTAGGATAATCACCATGATTCTGGTATAGAAAATACAAAACTTGTCATTTACCTTAGGAGTATACACAGATAAAACCACGGGGAATATTTTTGAAACACAAAAAGCAGTTGTGGATTTTCATTTTCATTCACTCATTTTCTTCTACTGAGCCCATCGCATCGTGCCCGTCATATCACGTTCTTTCCAAACAAAAATTCAAAGGTCCTCGGTCCCTCACTTTTAAAACTTTGTGTACACATCAACAAAAACCAACTAGCCAACATGCTAAATGGTACCGTATATACAAATGCATACTAGCAATACAGACAAACAAATGTCCACAAAAAACTTTATGAGGTTTTAGACCAGAGAGACTATCTGTATGAAGAACACTATAGAAAGGTACACATCCTCATTCAAATAAAGTTCATGAAAGTTTTGTCATAGAAAGCATCACCACCACCACTACCAACCACCACGCACCAGCAAACCAACCAACCAGCATCATCATCATCATTCTATTTTTACTCTTGAACTGAAGTATTCTGGTCTGGTTGTTGTGATGATGATACCTCCAATCCAACTTCAACTTACTCTTAATACTTGCCACCACACTGCAACAGAGAGTTTTTTTCTAGTTTATGTAGTTCGCTTTTATACACTGAAAAATCTACTACTACCACAATCTCCTCTTGCAAAAATGTGGTTAACGTTTACAAAAAGGAACCTTACAAGCTCTACTAACTCAGCTCAAGCCTTTTTTAGTTGATCCGGGTATAAAGAAAACCAAACCTACCAAAAATATCCATATTGTTGTTTGATACTAATGTAAATGTATAAAATGTACTCCGGCAAGGGCACGAGTGAAAGGATATAATATGTGTGGCGGTGGTCGTCTGTGGTAGTAGTGGTTTTATCCCAGTAATGTCTCTCTGGCTTTTCTTTAACTTTTACTTCTATTTATTTTATGTGCACCACCTACACTTTCCAACAACAACACATAACATACGACGAAGAGGACGACAAAGACTTTTCCTCTTTTTGGTTTTTGACTGTTTTGCTTCTTAGGGCAACTGGGAGTTGTGTGCTTTCTCCACATGTGCAATACAAGCACACATATATAAATAGGATGGAGGTTTACTGGAAAGTTGGCCGTGGTAGAGTATTTTACTCACTTGGTTTTAGTGGCATGGTAGATAGTAAAGAATGAACAATAACAACATAACATCAGCATCAACCAGCAGTGCCACGTTTTCTTGTATTTGTTGTGTTGGTAGCATACATTACACAAAAAGAATAAATACTCTCGCAATCACAAAACAAAGTTGTAATATGAATACGTTTTAGTTTTGGCTGGTATTTGTAGTACACAGGTCCTTTCATTTTGCACAAATCCTTTTGGGTTACATGTTTACTAAGCTGATGTACTGGGTATGGTCGTAGTTTAGTATTTTAGAGCACATTCCTGGAAAAGTCCTTTTATTCGCATACAGCTTAGCATCAGTGGTAGATGATATGCAAGTAGTATGTAATTTTACTGTTTCATGATTATATCCGAGCTACACAGTGCACACACGGTGGCATGATGGCAGTGGCACATATAGTTTGGCCAGCCTGATGTATGGATAAACACATTATAAGCATCTTTTTCCTATTTTTAGTGTATACTTCTAGTTTTGTAGTAAAAGGAAAGATTAGAGATGCCCAAAGTTGGATCTTGTACATGATGTGAGAAAGTACGTTCAATGCAATGAAAGTAAAGATGATACAGGAAGAAGAAAAGAAAATATTTAGTAATATATGAAATAAAGCCTTGTACTTCTTATGTGTTTAGTAATTGAATGCAAAGACCCTTGCACTGTTGTAATAGTAGTTTCAGTGAACTCAACTAGCTTTATGATATGTACACTTTCGTTGTGGCATTTTGTTTTTCAGAACAGTCATTTACTTACCAAAAGGAAATGTACTAGTGCGGTTTTAAAAAGATTTTCGGAAAAGAGGTACATAGTTAGTTTGGTTTGTTTGTGCTTTCTGCACTTTGTACTACTTTTGCATATATTTAGACTAAGATAGGAATTTGGAATGAATGTTTCAATGAAGCGTAATGTCACAGTTCATATTTGGCAATAACCATTACCAAGTTGTTGTAAATTCTGTGGGTACACATCCACTATCCATTTGTTTGATTAAACCACGTCCCTCGTCTGCAATCACTGACTTTGAAAGACTGATTTCATTCGGTCATTTTTCATTTAATAATAAATTTGGCAAAGAGAAAATATAATGCATACCTTCCTTAAAAACCCACATGTATGTTTTATGTATCAGTCTGAATCTGTGATTTGTTGGATGGCTGTGTCTTTTGTGAAGATTTATTTCCAAGTGCACGCATGTATATAAAGTGTACACGTGTGTGAGCTTTACTCTGATCTGTTGTCCAAATGGTTTTGCGTACAAATGACACATATGTGGGTGATAGTAATGCATCCATCATTCAGTATCGTTTTACATCTACGCTAGAACCAGCCATGATCCAAGTTATAATCCCTAAATATATGCAAGACCACGTACGCAACATACTACATACACAAAAAATAACAAATTATGTTATAGGGAGGGACTGATTTTGATGCTTACTTTTGTTAAAGAAAATGATATATGCTGTGATGGTTTTTGCTTTGAAATCAACGGCTTCAATCCAGTAATTCAACTGGAAATATCATTCATTTGTTCATCGATTCGCGTAAATCACGTATGGGCTCCCGATGATACGATGTATCCAGTCATTCATGCATACAGCAGGTTTACTATCATGTATTAGTTTGCTTATTTTTTAAAACAATTGGATACATGGTAGAGCTTAGTCGATGTGTATTAATGAGTCAAGATTATCGAAATTTTCAATTGTGCCTAAAAAGTTCACTTTAAAACGATGTACAATATTGTGATGCTTCCGCTTCCACTCACGGATTGCATTTTCAAGCACGATTCGTATTCCATTTCAATGTAATCTAAATAGTTAGATTGCTGTTCAACAATTTTCATAATCGGAAATTTTGGGTCGATCTTCTTCTAAACTTCTGATTTAAGGCTAGCTTTTTGTAAATTAACAAAAATGGAATTACTGTCAATTCATTTTATATATTGTTTAGTGATACAAAACCACGTAATGTAGAATTCCATCATTTAAAAAATTTATAGCATCCATATAGCTGACATAATATTACCCTAATTTTCTGTGTAATTGACATGCAAGTAATTTTCATCATGACACTTATCGTATCACGCTTGGTTTGATTTGCCAAGTTTTCATCTTTGATAAACGGTAAAATGAATGTTACATGACACTTTGCTCCTATCCTAACTATAAATATACATGCATACGATGAGATTTTTTACACATTATATGCAAGGGCAGAGACATGTATGTACTACGTACGTACAATATAGTTTTATAGCTTTGACTAATTGTCACTTTCTTTGAAACCGACAAGCAAAATTACGCTAGAAAGCAAAGCGTTTAAGTACATATGTATTTATACATATTGTAAGTATACATACATGTCTCTTCCGTTAGGTAGTTTTCAAGCGAACGAACACATATCAACCCGGCCCGGCTACTAATGATGACGCTGATACATGCTTGTGTGGTTGGTTTATGTGTATGATGAGAGTGAGTGGAAGTAGAGTAAGGACCCTTATCAGGCATTTTACAGAGACTGCTAATGTTCCACCTACATACATGTACATACATACAGTGACTCAAGTTATGTAAAGCGACTCTGGAAAATCACATGGTATGTTTAACATATAGCATACTTCCGTATTTTCATTCACTCAGTGACTCGTATGATGATTGTAGTTTGGTATACGGTTAACGGTACGCTATGTGTTGGCGACACGTTGTCTAAGCCAATCGAGATGAACTTTGCCTGCATTCAAGCATAGGAGCATATCACTGTCTGTAACTTGCTGTATATGTTACTTATGTTATTATAATCTTATTTGTGAAAAATATCGAAAATGTGGCCATGTGCACTATGAGTTTTTCAGCATTGAATTCAAGTCCAGCAGTCTACTTCCATGGATGCATGATAACGTGTATATCTTCGACGCCGCGGTCATCAACTATCGTCACCAAGGAAAATTATTGTTGTTATATATCAAAATTACAAGTGCTTTTAATTATAAGAATTATTGTAAAATAGGAGATTGACACGCAAGTCGATCAGGATTGTGATCATTGTCGTATCGTCTTCGTCTTGTAATTGTAGTCTATCAAAATTAGTAAGTTCTGCGGTGTATTGTCCCGCTAGTATTTGTAATTGATTCTTTTTTTGTTCAGTTGTTCGTATGATACTGAATAAAGTTAGTAGTAATTTAATTTAAAAAGTATAAATCTCGATTAACCGTCGTTCCTGTCATTGATTTCACCGAAGAGGCATTGATTTCTTTATACTATGTGTGTTTGCTGAACATTTGACATTTCCATCCCTCCATCTTCATCAAATAACGCTCAAAAACTTGCAGTCAGCAATGTAGAATGTGCATACAAAAGTCGTGTGTGTAAAAATTAAAGAAAAAAAGAGGGGGAAAGTGTACCAGCATCATCTCTCTGCAAACTCTACATATCGCATGGATGCTAAAAATGTGAAGTGCATATCTTCAGATGAATCTCTGTACAAATACCGAAAAAACGAAAGGCAGGCATCATGAAGATAGTTTTTTGAAGAGTTTAGTTGTTAAAATAAGAAGGGAATGAGATTCTGATGGCGGTAGTGTGGCGGTGTGGTTGTAGTAGCGACGGTGGTGGATGTATGGTAGTATTCCTCTTCTCTCTTTCACTATCTCTATGTACCTTCGTTGGTTGGTGTGTGTGTGAATTGCATATTATATTGCCCCTGATGGTTAGCTCACTTTGAGTGGCAAGAGGCCTAATGACATTACGGAAGTAGGCTGTTGACTCAAGACCAAAAGTACCGCAACTCAACTAAACTAGATACGACAACGAGGAGGATGACGACGATACGACATGCACTTGACTACTACAAAATGCTAATACACGTACACACAAAGAGCTCGTTTTTCTCTGATATACACACTTTTCCCTTTTTGTGTTCAGACTGAAAGAAATTTAATAATAGCTGCATTTAGCGTGGTACTACTTCTACTCCTACTCCAAAACAAGTTTGCTATTTACTACAAACGCCAAGCGTAATGACGTTGACATCAGAAAATTTCCATCGTATGTTTTACTCAAGCTTTGTGTATTGTATGTATAACGAATAAAACTGCTTACAAACGAATGGAACTAGTGACGTTACGTGTGTGTACTTTACCTTTTAGGATGAAAGCAGTTTGGGGACACAAAGCTATTTTATGCAGTTGAGGAAGAAGAAACTATTTGTCGTGTCACATGTGTCAATGATTAAGCAAGTACAATTAGTGCTCATTATGAAGAGAGGGGAGAGGTTAGTTGTACACGTTTTTGTTGTTTTTCCAGTCACAAATCCTATTTTACAGCAAACATGTGCATACAAACATTGTGCAACGTGCATACTAGCGTTTCCTTATTTCAGTGTTTTTTAGAAATCAAACTGAAGAGACTAATAAAACGAGCGAGTAAAGTACACAACAAGAATATGCATTTCGTTTGCATTTACAGCAATGCAAAATATAAAGTTTGCTTTGGTAAGTAAAGTTGACATTTTCTTTAAAGTAATGCTGAGAAATGTCTGACATGGAAAAATTCAAAGTATGCGGAATTATAAGCACTTTCCCTACAATTTCCATGTTGTTTGCTGATGAGTGGGATACCAGCAGACCAAAAATAGGATTTTAGTAATCAGCTTTGTACTTTCCCCTTCCTTATGTTTTAGGTTTCAATTAACTCCGAGAGTATGAGATGTAAATACTATTATTACTACATGCATAGGTACTACAACATTGCACGACAACAACGGGAATTACGAGATCATGCAAGGTTGAAGAGAGAGTGAAGGAAACGACTTGTGTGTTATTAGTCGCAGTTTGCTCGAGTATAAACGTAAATGAATTAAATTGGATTGCCACATTGCCAACAAATCTGACATGACATGAATTTCTGTGATTAGGAGTAGGATATACATAAAAGGTGATGGCGGCAGCGGTAGTTGTAGGGTAGAACCGAACTAGTGGCAGCGGTGATGGTACCAAACAAACCAAAGACAGTTACGTACGGTACATATATTTCCCCACCTGCCTACGAAAAGGATTTCCCATAAGCCTTCCTTTTCAATAGTTAGTCCCTGTCTACATTTAATGCAATAATCCGATGTGCTTTGTTTTTGTTTGGATGTCTGGTACATCAATTATATTTTGGTCAGTACATTAATTATTGTAAAAAAACATTTGGCTTATCGAAATACGTAATCTAACAGAACTTCCGCATTTCTCGGATGATATTTAAGTCAGAAAAAAAGACCAAATGCGCATATGTATATATGTACCAATAGCAAAATAAATGTACGTGTTAGGCCAGTAGTGTTCCTATATGGAAGCTAAAGAAGAAATTTGTGGGAGCTCTTCCATCCCACATTTTTAGCAATTTATTCGTGCGTTCAACAGAAACTTCAAACTTTTTTGTGGAAAGCTGCTGCTATGCTTATCCATGTAGTTTCACAATCAGTTAGTCAATGACTAGTCATGCCAGAAAATCCAGGAAGAAGGAAATACTTCTTACAGCATAACACAACTACTCGTAAACCTTTAAATAAATGAGATTCAGATTGAATCGTTGAAGATACAACAGAATATAAATGTGGGCCAATCTGTTACTGTCTGCTTATATCTTTTTTTCCTTCAGTCAGTTTAGATCAGCTGCCACATACCTCCCAACCTAAATATGCACATAAAAAACTACAAGGCTACCATGATTTATCCCACACAATGTATTAAGAGCTATACATACAGCTTCATTGTACATTTTATATGTACTTAGCCTAGCCACCGATTCTTTCATTTTGTGAAGCTTTCTCACATCTTTTTCTTTAGACTTTTCTTTTTCTTACTTCTCCCCTTCTATTATACATTCATTCGCATATGTATACATGTTTCTTAAGAAAAACTCATGTGTCTGACTCTGACTGAACTCTGCCTGTCTTCAGTAGTAAATCGTTTTTTCTACTTTGATTCTTCTTTCCCACTCGCTCTAAGTCGAGTGGACATGGAATAATATTGGCAGTAGAAAAATTACATTGTGGATTATAAAAAAAATCAAAGAAAATCTATCCCAGAAAAAACCGTTTACGGTCATTCTTTAGCTACGATAGATCTATAACTTTGCAACAACTTGAGTTACGGTTGGAATGAGTATACTTATCATTCTACTTCATTTTATAAAAAAATTCAGTAAAACAATATCTGCATACATATTACATGTATGTTTATCGATGAATCCATGAATGAGTTTCATTCTTTTTCAACTGTTTCCCTTTTTGTATTACGAAGGCCAATATGCTTTTATTAGCCTTGGTATTATGAGACAGCAAAGTTTATTGGTAATGGAGGCTACTCTTTTCTCGAGGTAACTGAGTGACTGGCCTCATAAATTTCAACTTGCATGCTTTGTTTTACTTGAGCCTGAACAATTCTCACCTCACATGCAAACACAAGTCGCAGTATTGCCACGTAAGTAGTTACATTTTCACCTGGATAAACTTGTGATTTACACAATTTACTTACTCCAATGATATTCTATTCGCTGTAAAAGTACAACTCTATGTATGCTCCAAAAATATAGATGATACAAAGCAAGGTACATTAGGAAAAAAACAACAGAAAATACGTTATTACGTTATTAAAGTATCTTTCTGAAAGTCTTGCAAAATATCCCGACTGGCTACTGCCACTATCTCAAAATACAAGAAAATTGCTTTCACCATTATGTACACTTCTACGTAAAGTGCAACTGGCGACTGCTATCGAAGCAGTAAAAAGCACCAACATATTTTTTTTCTGTTTTTTAGACCAATCCGACAACATTGTTTTATCTTGTAAAGATTGAAAATGTTTTCTTTGAAGTTTTGTACAAAAATGAAACAACTCCCTTTTTCTAACAATTTCACAGTGAAGAGATATAAGAGGGATGCAAAATGTTTCTTGTTCTTCTTTTCTTTACTATATTGCTTCTTTGCCTTCAGGTCATTCGAGTCCTGAAGCCTCCACTTTGTTCGTAGTAACGTAACAGCCTTGTGCTTTTTCATCAAATTGTTTTGCCAAACTATGCGCGTTCTCGCTGAGCAAGAAGCACACATCACATCAGCTCAATGAGACTTCATTGGAAAAGGTAGAACCTCAAAAGTAACGAGAAACATTGTTGATAATGATTATTCCGAAGTGATGGTCTATTGTTTTATTTTTTTGTGGTAAAAACAGGGAAATGAAAGTTCCACAAAATTTATTAGAAAAGCTTACACACAAATACTGCCTTTACTGAATTCTTCCTTCAATCCCATTTGATTACTTTTCCTGTGAAAATAGTTCGAGTCATTTTTATGTTGATTTTTCCTGGAAGTGGGTAAGGAAAAGAGGAAGTGATTACGGAACAATGCCCAAGCTAAACAAAGGATAGAGATGCATATATACATGTGTGAGTAATGTAGCACTTAATTTTCAATCTCATCACATTAACCACAGAAAAACTATACAGTTTTTGTAAATCATAGTGAGTTCTAGCTTGGGAATGCCAAACAGCGTGAATGCAATATAAGTTTTCATACATTCACACTTTTCATAACAAATAACATTTCTCTAACTGATATTCATTCATATTCTAAACCAGCCAATCATTTATTACAAGATCATACAGGAACACACTTGGGGATATGTTAGCATAGAGTGAAACCCCAACCACATCATCATCTCATCACGGGACTTGGAAAATGGAGTCTTGGAAAACTCCGGAAAAGCAAAAACATTACTACCGAAAATAAAATGGTATGATAACATTGCATAAAATGTAGCTCAGCTACGAGTAAATATGCAATAATGGAAAAGTTATACTCATTTTGGTAAGTCCGGGATCCCTTTTTGCTGCTGGTGATGGTACATTGTGTGTTTTAGACGTAATACGTTTCCTCTTTTCCATTCCTACTTGATTTTTTTTCTGAGTGCCTAAAGGCAAATAATATAATAAACAACACACTATGTTCCATGTATGTTTGTTTAAAGAAAAATACCAAAAAAACTTGCAATCTTACTCTCTTCACTCTTTCTCTGTAATATGAGCTGACCATGAGTCAGTAGTGTAGATGTGAAATTCCTAGAAAATCCAAGTTATTTGTTGTAGAAAAATGAGCATGCATGTTTCGTAATATTTTCCTTTGGTCCACCACCACCACCCTTATGTACCTCCACTTTTACTTTGTATACTTTTAAACCACATGACTTGTGATGCAAGTCTTTGAGAACTGATTCCATTAGCCAAATTGTAGTGGATGGATGAAGAGTAGTAAAGTCATCCTAGTTGGTAGGTATAGGCTATTCATCCATTTTGCTAGGCAGCTAAAACCGGTAGAACTATAAGCTGTGCTTGTGCTTGCAAATGGATATGGAAATGGAACTCGTATTAGAAAAAAAACCGCAAAATTACGTTTAGATCGTACACGTTATAATATTATCCCTGCATGGTTCACCGGGCTTAAGTTAGTGGATACTACATGGATACTCGTGCTCACTAGACTGCTCCGCAGGATCATGAATGAAGGCATGATAAAATGCTTAACTAAAGGTATCGTATCATATCCCCATAACTTCTATGTATATAAACATGACTTCTGTTTGGTACTCGGTCCGTCGTTTGGTTTTTTAAGAGAAATTCGCATTATGCCTTACTGCTGCTGAGCTGTTACAATAACTGAGACCTAACTTGTGCCCATACAGTGTACATACTTTCACTCTGAGCTACAAAGGCTTACTTGGAATCGGAGCGCGTGTTAATGGTTTAGAGGAAGTAAAATGGCATACGTAGTAACTTTTCTTTTACTGGCATAACTTGAAATTTTGTTATTAGTTGGGATTCTGCAGCTTGTACTGATAAAACCGGAGAGAGCGCTTTCTTAAAAGAGGTTCTACTTTCTTGTTTACACATGTAACGTGATTTGTAATGTACATACGTACATCATCAATACATGTGTAATGTTTACATGCATTAGAAACCACTTTCCGGAATTTTTAGAAACGGAAAATGAGTTTTCGGTCTTGTCCCAATGAAAAGCGAATGTTTTGTGGTTAAATTTCAATTCTTCATCATCATTGCATTACTTGCACAGTTCACTACAACATCCCTGTATGATTTTGAGTCATCATAAGCCACACATACTGCTCACAAAATTAGATTTGGATTAGTCCTGTGGCTGAAAAATACAAATTACTTTTCGGTATTTTGCGTGGGCTAGTGAGCACTCGGCTTCAAAAGTGTTGATGAGTAAGTGAATGCGATGATAGTATACTTGGTGAACGAGTTCGTAAAAGCATCTACCAGCTGCAGAACAGCAGCCTGTTGATGGCTAAATTATGCATTTCACCTAGAGCGTAAATGAAGGTCTAGTACACAAAATGCTATCATGCGTTTAATACCGTTTTAGAACACGATGATTGGAGCCGGTTGAAAATAAATTAAAGAGAAGTAATTTGTGATAAAACTGGAAAGATTTTGGCAGGTAAAATTTGAAAGTTGGCGTTAGCAAAGCCCCCTTTTCATGGAAAAAGTTAACTTTTCACTTTCACCAAAAACTTTGATAGCTCATTTTTGGTGGTAGTGTCCGGTGAAAGTTACAGATATGTAGTTTTAATGCCCTTTTGTTTTCAAAAAGACTTCCGACTGCTTAGATATTCTTGTTTTTAATGTAGAGAGAGCTGATAGTTCAACTGCCTCCTTTTGTCCCTACCGTACGACACCAGAGAGTGTAGATGAACGACGTAAATATGAAAAGCTTGTCTGCAATATTGTGATTTAATATGAAATGACGCCGACGGCATTACGGATAATAAAAGTTTTTAGGTATTTCAACCTTGTTTCCACAAAAACACTGCTTGGTCAACTATGAAATCGTAAAACCAAACCACATAGCTCATATCGCCTAGAATTGCACTAGAAGAGAAGAATCTGTAAAATTTATATGCACATACATACATAGGTATTCATAGTACATGAAAGTATTGTATACCACCAAATATCATAAAAATGTAATGAAAAATGACTATGATATAATGGTATATATGTACATATGTATATATTACGTGAACACATACATTCAAAAAATACATCCAATCCAGAGTTCATGCGCCTGCATTTCAACACGATTGTTTTGATAATTTTACATTATTAAAATGACAAACTAGGCACCTTACTACCCGTCACTGGAAACGCAGTTTATTACCGTCGGCTTTCCCTTTATTAACTTTTATTATATTAAGGTACATACACCAATTCAACTTTTACTCGTAAAATTATATTTTCTACATAATGATCGTATAATATATAATGTTAGTTACGATATAATAATTTGCCTAGTCTAACTGACTTTCTGCTGACAGTTCGATTTGACTCGTTCCCTGGAAAATGTTCCAGCCATTACAGCCGCCACACCATGTTACCATTACTGCTACCACACGACCACCATCATTTCCATCATCACACAAAACCCAAATTTGGCTTTCTCACAGAAACTCTAACTCTAATACAGCTACATCCACATCGCATTATATGTGATATCTCAACTCAACAACATGGCATGTTCACAAAATATCTCACTTTCTTTTCTAGTGCTAATATCGGATTTCACAACGACGTTAGTTAGTGTACTATTCTACTCCTTTTTTGTTATTATTATAATGAACCCACATCTGATACGCTGAATTTTCTCTTCTTATCCCACATTCTATTTATGAAACATGTCAGCCGTCGTGGTTCTTTCTCTCTTTAGCCAGCGTAGTGTGTTGTGTGCTATATACTTCGTTTTGTTTTGTGTGTTTACAACAAGATATAAACCTCATATATCTGTACTTTACTTCCTGGTCCAAGAAATTTTTCCATGCTGCCCTTATTACATCGTTCTAATGAAGCTGGTAAAAGTAAGTTAGTAAGCAGTGCGTGTGTGCTTGCCATATACATGCATTATATGATAGTTAACAATTGTGTGTGTGTAGTAAGTATATTAATGTGACGGAGAAAACTTTTTACTAAGCTATTACAAGAAGAAGACTGCAAAACTAAACAATTTTATTCTTGATACAACCTTAATGCTTATAATATAAATGCGCCCTTATAACTGCTGGAACAGTGCTCAATGTTCCTCTATCGGTTGCTCTGCACAATCTCAGGCTTGCATGCATAGATGTAGTAAATGCAGTACGTTTATGGCACATCATAAAAATGTAACCAAAACCAAGATATGAACAGAGTGATGTAATAGTTAAATGGAATAAAAGAAGTCGGGCTGCTCTTCTGGGTAAATCATAAACTATGTCATATGCAATACTAAAATACTCCTAACCCGCTTCTTTCTACAACTTCTGTTACTTTGTTACTTGTCCAGGGCACGTTATTTGATGAAGGTATACGTGTTCAAATTTTGTGGGGAAAAGAGAAAGGTGTGTATATATTATAGCGTGCAATGTACTAGACTTTGTGCATCAGTGCTGCAAAAATATATGGCATTAAATTACGGTTGTGTGAGGGTTTAGAGAAAAATAATTTTATGATGCATATTACATTATTATTATATAAAAGGGAAGACCTCATGGAGAGTAACTGAACGTGTTGTGCAGCATAAAAAGTGTATTAAATTTTAGACGTTAAATATTGCAGTCCAAGAGCAGTAGGGTGAGACTTGAGAGTGTGTCGAAATGATGGGAATCGCTGTTGTAATTTGTAATGCTTCTAACAGAGATATATTTTGAACGAAATATAAAGCAAAATTTTCACTGTAATAATATTTTTTGAAAAATCCTGTTTTCGTTTTCAAGCGTTACATTACGAACATTTCAGTTGCACAAACGACAAATACATGTATTAATGTATGCATTAACTGTGAAAGCTCAGCAGCGTTTTAAAATGACAAACCTGTTACATTGTCTGACGGACGAACTTAAGGAACGGACCTGCAAACAAGGATACGTTTATACAAAACATCAAGAAATATTTTACCGGGAAAGTTCATTGTGCCGTGTAGAATATGTTTGTCCGGTTATAATAGACAATATGTGGTCATAAATGTAATAATATGAAACTGTTACATTCACCTCAACTCAACATTCTATAATACCATTACGTTATAGAGGTCTTTGAGGGCAAGTTGAGGTTTTAGGGATCAGTGGACCCCTCATTTACTAATGTAATTCGATCCCAGAATTGTCTGCTCGTCCTGCTCGTCCGTTCCGTATTATGCACTTTCGAATATATTGGAACGGAGCGATGGATAGACCATCATCGTCGCCGTGCTCAAGATGATTCTGATTCTCGTGGAATTGTAACATTATTAAATTGAATCACACACATGGAATGGTCAGTAAGCAGTAACATCACTGAACTATTGAGTTGTGCAGCTGGTCCAAAAATATAAAGAGCAACAGCAGCTGTAGTGAAATACGCCATGAATGAGTGAATGGTCACGAAATGATTACTATTTACTACTCTCTTTAGGTCCATTGTCCTTTTTCTCTTCCGCACGGATGTTATTACCCGACGCATTACATTATTATAGTGCTTTGCTACCACAGCAAAGCAACTAAAAATCTATTTAGTTTCACTTTCGATTGCTATTTTATTACATTTTGTCTTTTCATTCGCTTCAGATTATATTGGAAAATAAAACGCGAAATAGAAAGGGATGTTGATGATAGGGTGGAGCAGGAAGATGTGCACGACTTGAGTGTCCATTTTATGTACTGGATCTCTTGACATTGACAACACTTTGTGTTGTAAATGAACTTATGCCTGTTGTACTTTGCAATATTGTTTTATCTGTTATAAAACTATTTTGATGATGATCCTCGTGTTTTTCACGTAAGTTATAGAAGTTTTGTTGTGGCGATCGGTGACACTCTGGTATGGTGTAGTAAAGAGGAAAATCAAGTGTAATAGCGGTAGGGTTTTTGAGCGAACAAAAAACTGTAATTTTCTCTTTTTACTTGACATTACACATTAAATAGCCAACTCACTTTATTTAATGACTGTTTGGTGGCCATGTCATATGGATTGAATTGGATTTCTCGTTTTTGTGCGAATACTGCGTAAACCTTGTGCGTTTTACCACGTCAGTTCTATGATCCAAGGGGTTTTGGGATTGGTGTTTTCTAAATTACACTTGAATGGACTGTTTGATAACGAATATCCGAATCCATTTTGATACACAGATGCCATCGCCGTCACATCTTATTTAATATTGAAGAGCAGACCAGTACACATTTTTTTAATGATAATTTTTCGGTTCTGGGATTCGATTCGAAAAGTGAAAGCATGTATTGGACATCTCGACTAAAGTTATAGAAAATAAAAGTGAACTCCAGCACTAAATTTTTCAATTTGCGGAATGGAAGTGAATGATTTCAACTTGGTGTAATTATTCGACAAATGAGTTGATTCAGAAAATTAGCTGACTTTCATACGATATGAAATAAATTTACAGAGAAAAGTGAAAGGCTGAAGTCTTACCGGACATAATCCTAGGACAAATAAAAAATTAACGTTACAAACATATTCATACAAAATGACTTGCATACTGTAACGTTGTTCCATTTCTACTAATCAAGCGTGTTCCTCAAATAAATTTGGGCGTTTAAAAATTAAATGTGAAGCTCATTTTCCACGTGGTATTGTTTAAGCAGAACAGCTTTTAAGCCTGTAGCTTATCGGGTGGTTTCCTGTTCACATTCCAATACTAACTACCCAACGGCTAATAATATTATGGAGTGCACGACAAACGTCCACATTATGGCAAGTCCACGCTACCAGTGCGACTACTGTTGCTCCATCGCTGAGCACTTATGTAGGTATATGTGTCCCGAATTCCCTAATCCCCAAGAAAATCCAAATAATGGTGGAGTCAAAATTATGGGCCATTTCCCTACGGTACACAGTAGTAAAACTAGAATCGTTACCATTAAAAAGAGAAAGTTTGCTCGTAGTACTCTTATTCTTCTACTTATGTGTCACTTCTTTACCCTTCTCCCAGAGTACAGGAGAAAAGTTGTGCTAATCCAACATTATTACGTTTTTCCTGGTGCGTGTGAATCTATTCTGGATTTCGTTTTTGGCACAAAATGGGTTTTCATAAATGAGTGCTCCTCCCTTCGCACTAAATTTCGAGATTTTTTATTCTTCTTAACTAAAATAAACTTTTATTATATTAAATCAAGAATAGTTCAAAATAAAGCCAGCAGTGCAGGATCCGTTATTAATCTCACTGACTATGATAGTCATTCTAAAAACATTGAACCATACGTACATATTTTAAGAAAAAATAACAAAATTTAAATCTTAGTTGATTTTATCTTTAAAATATTTTTCTAAACACTGTGTTTTCACTTCTCACCCTT
The DNA here is from genome assembly GCA_034693345.1 of Entomobrya multifasciata. NCBI lineage: Eukaryota > Metazoa > Arthropoda > Collembola > Entomobryomorpha > Entomobryidae > Entomobrya > Entomobrya multifasciata. The sequence goes on along the minus strand of JAQFXM010001726.1, from coordinate 1,891 downwards.
TTCAATTTAAAATTAGCTGAGAATAAAAGTGATCATATCAAATTTGCCCAGTAATACACCCGGGTAAAAACTACTAAGGCAAACTGATGCACCAATATGTTTTTAAAATATCTTGGATACACTTAATACTACATTCTCTGTTGTATAACTTTACTGTTCTCTTGAAGTTACACTTACCTATTATATTAAAATTATAGTCTTAGGCAAGCTTTTCGACTTTGAAGAAAATACAACAATGGTACACCTACACCAAAGCAGGATACAAATAGGATCTTCTGATTGAAGAATTCAGGAGCCTGTATGTCGGTGTCGTAATCCCTTTGTCTACAAAATTTCATTTTGCTCTATTACATATTGTATCATGTTCCGAATCCACCTCCAGGCGAATGTAACATGTACTTGTTTATTTGTACGTATAAAGTATGCCTATGCTACCTACCACATAAATCGAAAAGATTTAATCTGAAACCTGTCTACTAAGCATCCAATATCCAATCTTGAAATTGCTTGTAAAGAAAACGATGAATTGAAAAGCGCATTTGTGTAAGATGCACCTTGGTTCAATTTTTGAATGCTGAATAAAGCAATTTATCCAAAAAAAGAGTAGATACATTTTTTATACGCCGAGAAAATTAAATCTAAAAAATATTATTACATTAAATCTTAGATTTTTTATAGTAGATTTATACTGGATAAATACAATATTGTGATGTAATATCAAGCACTAGAAAGTCAAAGTACATTTCATTGCATTGTAAAAAGTAAATGATTATGGCTAAAGCTGAAGTTTCCGATTTCGATTTTGATTGTATTTCACTAACATGTGACCGAAAATATCGAAGAGTATATACTTTGTATATAAGAAAATACGACGAGACGAGACATAAAATTTATCTAAACACAACGTGGTTCAAAAGATTCGACTGACTTATCCCTGGTTTGTTTATTTTGCGGCCAATTCTACCAACATGGTTATGAAACTACAGTGTATTTACCTAGAATGCTTGTGAAAGCCAAATATTTTGAACTTCTAATAAAAGCGATGAGCACAATAATTTACATTTTCATACAAAACAGTGTAGACGTTATAAGAACTTATACTCAGTAAAACAAATGTTTGCATCATTTTCTGAATCCTCGTCTTTCATTATTCTCATCATAAAAATCTACGGAAAATGTTGGTAATAAATAGGTATAGAAATGCACCCTTTGTATTTATTAAGACATAAAAAGTGTATATAGATAATCTCGCACACAGTTTTATCTTTCATACGATAAATTACGAAATACAACGCACTATATCTCATTCCGTGCTTCGTCTAACGATAAGATACGTCTATTTTTCAATCTGTGAAAATTTATAAAGAATACTATATTATGTGAAGAATTTACTGAATAGTAGTTACTTTAATTTGTATAAAAGATATTAATGACATTATAATATGGTATAGAACTACACTACTCCTCTTTTGTAGTAATAAATTGGCTATGGCTTAATTTCTGGATAAATAAGATGAATTCCCTATCATTAAGGAAAAATTCGCAAGATGCTCAGATAGTAGAAAGTTAAGAGATATCCTGGTATCGCTCTAACTATCCAATGTTCTTACATTAAAGGTTAATGAATGCGTGTCGGAAGACGAGCAAGCTACTACTGCTCATTTCATAATACTTTCTTCACAAAACAACACCCTAAGTCAATAATAATATGGACCGCAGATTTAAGGATGTACGGGACATATGAAAACAAATGTATTCTTATGTACACATAAACGAAACATTCTTTTTAAGTTTATCATAAAGTGCAAATAGTCTGTTGAGCCAATCACGGAATGAGAAAAAAGGCAGAAAACTATGTACTCTGTGTTTAGTCGTTAATATCTCGAAATCA
>JAQFXM010001725.1:0-29594 GCA_034693345.1 Entomobrya multifasciata | reverse complement strand
AGTTTAAAAGGACATGTAACAAACTTTATTTCGAAATTTTTAAATACAAATATTTTGTCAATAGAAATCACGTTACAACGTTTAAAGACGTAATATTTTGTAAATATTGATAAAATGCTTAATATATATACAATACGTTAATCATGCATGTGTTCCTGCTCAAATGTAAGCAAGTTTTAAACGCGTTAAGTACCCATCGAAAATCACGTTCACCAACAACTTGTCCTAGTCGTCTTTCTTGATTGGCTTCTTGACAAGGTATGCTCTATAAAAGTAATTGGCAAAGAGGATAAGGTATGATCCGTACATTGTCAAGTGAAGATTTATTCCTTCCTCGCTACGTGCACATGGTTTTCCTTTTCCTATAAAAGTCAAATATCATTTTCACGTTAAAACCGATCATCATAAGTAATTAACAATTTCATTTTTCTTAAATAAAAACCCACCTTTAATGTATATAGCATAAAAGTTCACACCGATTCCAATCACCATTTGGCTCATTTGAATTGTGGTAATGGTCATTGAAATAATTCTGGGCACTGGGACATTTAAAGCCTGAAAATTGAAAATGAAAGACAAATTATATATATAATTGTTTTCTTCTGTTTTTCAATTATGTTTTGGAAAAATCTCATTACACTGACAAACACGCAACGCACATTATGTGCCCTTCTATGTTTCGAAAATAAACTTCATGTTTTCAAGCGCAGACAACCACTATATTATTCAATATATTGGCTGAGATATTCTTGAAACTAGCCTGCTTAAATACTTTGTCTTTATCAATGTATACACACTACACACAAGCGCCACATACACGCACCAGGTTTTCATCATTAATCATTGTAAGATTTATAGTCACATGACGTGGATTTGGGTACAATTAAAACTTTACCTTCAGAAAATAGTAGGTGTACATTAGGGAATGTACGAACATGTTAACCACTCCAAACCACCTAAGAAAATTATATTATTATAAGGTTATATTTAAAAAATAAATATTCTATCTTAACACTCGCGTTTCCCAAAGACCTTATTTCTCACCTGAGAATTGGTTCGTAATGCGAGTAAGCAGCCCAGCAAAACACCAGAACAGTTATGTGATGATACCTGTTGGCACATTAAATCGTAACGCAAAAAATTCAATTACATGTCATGTAACAATGTAACACGCTGAATGAAGCTTAATTAAACCGAGCAATTACTTCAGTATAAATTTTTGACTGAAACATACAACACGAATACGTACCAATGAAGAAAATGAAAAGGTTTTTTCCGAAGGACAATGAAAACAGTGTCACCCAACTCAAAAAGCTTGGACCATGTGAACATCCATGCCTGAAAGGAAAAAAAATTGTTACAAAACTCCCCAAATTACATGGTTCTATCTGCTTATTTGCAGCTCTAAAAATGATGTCTAATTACCCAGAAAACTGAGGACTCGTTCAAAATATCCCGTACACAGACAGAACGGTGAAAACCATTGCGCCCTGAAACAACCTGATATAGCTCAGGCACCGTACGAAGAAAGCCACAGGTGGAAAAAGTTGCCAAAGCCAGATTCCACAGTGCCATCACAAGCTTGAGGTCAAATGCCTGTCTTTTCTTCATAACCCTTTGTCCAACGAATATAAGGAAAAGATAAATGCAGGACGCAACTATACTCAAGGGCCAGTTCCGAGCCATCCAAAGTCTCCATTTTGGGGCGTTCCATCGTTCGAACTGGAATGGTGTGATTGTTTGAGGAACCGAGTATGGCCAGGGCTCCAGATTTTTATAAGCTCTTAGTAAATCCATGTTGATTTTCAAAATGAGAGTCAACTGAACTGCGTTCACAATGTGAAAGTTATGTCATTCCAGTTATATCACATTCCCATTTGGCCTTGGCTCAAATTATTTCAGAAGAATAATTCAATTGGTGAAATATTAATTTAAAAAACGAGTTTCTTTGGTGAGCTTGTTCGTTTGCGGCTTGATCTAATATGGAACACGAAAAGACTAACTGTCGTATTCCTTCCTTGTCGGACGCTTAAATTATAAATTTTGCTTTCACAACTCACAAGTGCATTTTTACTTGCTGAGAAAATGTGTTATATGAACTGGTATAAAAGCAAAAGGAAAGTGACCGGGTCGATATTTTCTTCCTGGCAGTTGCAGCTGACTTGATAGTTGATGCTATCTCGTGCTCAACAAAGTACAAGCCAATATAAAATACATATTGAGATCACCGTTAGATTTGGTGGTCGTGGCGTCGGTCTCCCTACCCTCCACCACGGGCCACTTCCACACTATAAATGATATGTAGAATGTGTGAAAGAAAAAACAGCTACGTTTCAGCTGGTGTGGAGAAAGCTTACTGAGAAAACGGGAAATGTACGGGTTCGATTAGAGAAAAGGTTGGCCAACAAGCCAAAAGGCAACGTAACATGCTGTGCTTAATCCATGGATAGAGTCAAGCTTGGGGTAACAAGACATTCGTTGTCCTTTGTCATCAAACACTTCATAATTTCATGCTAGCGCTGCTATTAACAGGCATTAATTTATTAGATGCACGCCTACAAATATTACAGTGAGTTGAATTAATATTTTAGCTGCTTCAGAAGGTGTAATTTTGTGCTTTAATGGATTGCAAATTGTACCTTTGTTTAACTCCAGAGCTCTTTCACCAGTTTTCGCAATTTATGTCGACTGTCCATTCGAAGAAGGAGGACTTGCTGTACTTCTAAAACTTAATTGAATTGCTAGCAGTAAAATTAGGCTTTTGATTTGATTCACTTTGATTCGTAATATAAAATTTCACACAAAATATATTGTTTTTCAGACAGCATTCCTACTTTCCTGTAAATCATCGATGTTTATGAGTATTTTTGTAAATAATTCTTTTTGGAGTACATGAGTTATTACCTGATTGATTAATTAATCAACAATACAAAGTATGCTTCAGATCCAAAGAAAGAAATGCATTCATGTTTGAATCTATTCTGAAAAAATACTTCAGCTCATTCACCCTTATCCTCACGCTTTCACCAATGCGCATTGTGCATTAAATATTTGAATTTAGTAATTTTGTTTGTGTAATAATATGTATTGATGGATTTTTTTTGTTCCCTTTCGTTTTGGCTATTCTGACATGCCCAAAGGTGAGTTGGAGAAAGACGTTCAGTCAGAGAAGAAAAATGAGTGACAAGAAGAGATAACAAAATTGGCACACATTACACGCTTTTTCCAAAGAAAGAGACGACATGCTAATGCCTATTTTTTTTAATACCTCGATCGTTGTGGTGTTGGCGGAGGTGTTATTCACTACATTACTACATACAAGTAGACATGGCAAGTAAGTAGGTGACCATTAAAAAAAGTTGTTGTCAGTAGTCAGTGATAATGATAAGGTTGTGACAGTAGCATATATTTTCCGGGTGATGTAAGCAGATGGGCAGAAAAAAATTGCATACACATCTCTTCTCCATTTTTATAATATGGAATGTAGGTTTGTTTGCGATTCGCGATTATTTCAGCAGTTCACTGACAAGGAAAAAGACCGTTGCGTGCTGCATGCTTTCTTTGATGAGTATTACTTGCTGCCGCGGTGAAGAGGGGTTATTTTCAGTCTTGTTCTGGAGTGTTTCAAGGAAATAACGATTCCACTTGTGCTTCAAATGAATATTACACGAACAAGAACATCTATCATCTTTTTTTCGTAGGCACACTTTTCTTAGCCTCCAGTATTTTTTCACTTGAAGAAGTTACGCATTTGCCATACTTTCAGATATGTTATAACTGTGTGTGAATCATTATCATTTCAATGCATGCTTCATTTTAGAGTAGTATTGTCAATTGTACTTTCATAGAGTAACATTACCTGTGAATAGTTTATGTGTTTCTTCTACACATTCAATACATTAAGGACTTTCTCCGTGTTTATAGACATTTCATATTCATTTCAAAGTGTCATTAAAGTGTTAAGTGTTTTGTATCAATGTATTATGTACAGTACTGACAATTTACGTGCATTATTTTAAAATGAGGTACACATTTAGTACATAATGTGATGTTTAAAAGTTTAAGGTGCATGTATTTGCTGTGTTATGGTATGCATACCAGATTGAGCAGGAATTTTAATTACTAATCTAAAAATGAACCAATTGTGTAATGTGAAAGTTCAATAAATGATGTTATATAATATACCTGGAACTCAATTGCTAGAAAACGTGCCAGTTCGAGAAATAATTATAAACATTCAAAAAAATTATAATCGATTTTTATTTCAAGTAATGTAACTGCGATGAAATATCAATGGTCTGAAAAGGTGCGTTACAGATAAAAAACATGATACATATTTCAATTGCCACAAAGAGAACATGAGGAGCCGTAATGGTAAATGATGGGATGCAATCAAAGCACTCAGCCCATGACACTTTCAAATAATATACGGACCTCATATCCGGAACAATGGGCAGCGCCTTCAAGAAACGGACATTTGGTGAAATCGGTACTTTAAACAAAAGACGCTTTTTAGCCAATTGATAAAATCATGTCATGTAATATTATATCAATATCAAAGTTATAATCTCACATTTATAAGTAAACTAAGGGATATTTGAACACCTGGAATAATGATGTAATCGCGTAATAAATTTTCATGGGAAATTCATGAGCGAGAAATGAAGGTGTGAATTTGTAATCAACAAGAAAGGGTTGTTTTTGGGGTAAATGGTTCCACGTTTTCCTTTCTTTCTGATGCATACAAACTAACTGGGAACATTTCTATCTACTAGCAGTAATATTGCATTCTTATGTTGTGTAACAGTAACCCATTTTTTCTGAGACAGAAATGTTTTCAACACAACAGGTTTTCCGATACCTGTATATTTTCATTTTCATTTTTTATCATATTTTCTGAAGCTTCGTCGTTGATTAAATTTTTGTCGCCCATTTACTTAAGACATGTCCACGCTACTTTTCAGCTTTTCTTTCTTTGACTTGTATTCCATCGCAGAAATGCTAACAATAACAGAAGCCATTGATGGATAACAAAAGAAGCACTTCATTTTTATATTTATGATTTATTTGCTTTTATTGCGTATAATAAACGAAAACTTTTTACACGCTTCATTAACTAAACCTCTCACGCTAATGACAATTTCCTGTAGAGGGAAATCGATCAACCACCTCCGGAATTCCGAGAGGATAGCTCTTTAAGTCGTACCAGGACGTGACTAGGCGTATGGCATGAGATAAAACAGTAACAACGATATGAAAAAATAGAAGTATGTTTTGTAAGCATTCTCGATGTATACGCATATAAATTGGCAGAAAAAATGCGTTTTTTAATGTAGGCGTTTTCTTGTATTCGCAATTTTTTTCTACTTCTGCGTTTACCTTATTTTTTATGCTCTAGAATCTACAAATTTTTTCTCAACTTTGTAGTAATGCCGTAGCTGCTAATTCACAATCTACGTTGTCATTGAACTGGTTAGCTAAATGAATTTTATTATATTCCAATTGTCAGATCTTGTCTTTTAAGGGACTAATTTTAAATGAAACTGTTAGCAATCTTCCTTCTTAATGTGGTTTCCCAATTTACCATCCATTGTGTCGTTCATAAAGTCCAACCTAACATGGTGTTCATGCGATCTATACTTCTGAATATTGGTTTATATTACTCTAAAAACTTTATATGGGATCAGGGTATTCATTTATGGTTTTTAGTTTTTAATTGCCCTAATTTTATCCGCGTAAATTTTAATAATTTTTCGCACACCTTTGGACTATTTTGATCCCCATGTGATGGCAGTATTATTAATTTAAGTCAAAAGAAAACAATAAGGCATTTATTTTTCTTGAAGAAAATGTTGTTCATGTCTCAATTGACATGACATAGCTGTCTTGTTTGCATAACACCCCACCCCATCAATTAAAATACTTTTCGATATCATTTGGATGCTTAAACGTACTTAATTTCAATTCAAGGCTATGCAATGATGTTATAAGACTACTTTTTAATAAAAAGAAAAAATAAAAATAAATGCTGTTGTTTCTCATATTTGCTATTTTCGTCAAACCTCCTTTTTTAACATTAACCCTTTTCAAAACTTTCTTTTCCCTTAAGCAAGCTCATTAGAATAGGTATCCGTGTAAATTATTTACTCAGCTCTGCCAAATACATATTAAGATAAGTTGTGGAGAAAACTGTTCTGTCATTAGTAGCATTCAAAGCATAATGTGGATAGACTACTAATATCGATATATTGGCAATTTAATAGCTTCACTTCACAACTTTCTAGACTAGAAGTGTTAAGCAGCAAACTATAAAAATAATGTATAGTGCATTGAAAATATTGTTCCACTTGAACACTTTCTATTTACGATTTATTATGACCATAGTGGGGTATTACTTATGTGGACTACCACCGTGTCAAACAAGAGAAGAAAACAACGATGCAGAGAATTATTCACTGCAGTCCAACTTTTTCTCTTCTCACGGTCAAACTTGTGTGTCGTGGGCTTTGGCTTGGGAGAAAATTACTTTCCTCAACCCATTTCCGTTGTGTGTTTTGTCCACCACTCCATGAGCCATTTCACCTAGTTTTTATTTTCAAAACACAATCATCTCCGTTTGAACGTGTGTCGTTAATGAAGCGACATGCCAAGATTTTTATTTAAAAATCTACTTCAAATAACTTGAATAATAGCAAAAGGCATAAAAAGCTTGGACGGACAATAGTATTCCAGATAATTTTTTCTTTACCGTGAGATTTTGTTATTTGTCACCACTTTTACCCTTAACTACTTTTCCAGCTGGTGCGGTGGTGAAAATGCATTAGTGTAATTACATTTTATTATGCATATTCACGAATTTGAGTGGTAAAAAAGGACACTCGCTCTCTCAAGATATGTATATATTTTTTGTTTAATGGAGTAGCAAAAAAGCCTTTATTTTGACACACTCTTTGTTGTGGTTTTTTTGTGGTGTAAAGTTACCCAACGGCAGCATGGCAAATGTCAACGGAGTTGGGGTGTCAAGAGATGACGATGACAGTATAAATCCTTTTCCCCACCATGAAGCGTTGGACGCTCTACTTTTGGAATACAAAGAGTGTGAGGAAAGGATACGTTCCCACGAGAAAGAGGATCCTCTCATACTTTACTATGTGAAGCAATCTCGGTTGAAAAGTATAGGGGAAGCGATAAAAAGACATTCTGATGTGACGGAAACGTTAAAAAAGCGTGTCATGGAGGAGCTGAACAAAGAACCTGCGGAAAATGGTCGAGTAGTGTCGCCATCAAGTCGTACTTTGCGTAGTGCGTTAATCAAGGCGGGGGATGCGACGAAGTTGCCAAAAGCGGAACAGGAGATGATTGCCAAGCAGAATCAATTAGTAGGCCGATTTAAGAAAAGAATGACGACCAGCAGCTTACATTTTCACATTATTATAATCATCTACATAATTTTTCTTTAGGAAATAGCTACAACAGAGTTGGAAATGCTCTTCCAAGAAAAGGCGATACTCGAAAGTGATATTCAAGAATTAAAAGTCGTTTGTGCGAATTTGACAGCAGACTACAAACGGCAGGAGGAGATAGCAGGTAAGTAATAGGACTTGTCCAAGGAAAGAAGTTACTAGAATAGTTTTCTCTTCATAAAACGAGGCTATTCAAGTGTAGTCATAATTTATATGCAACTTATGCATGTAACTTATAAATGCCAAACAAATTCTGGAATATGTTATAGCTTTGACATGTTTTTTGCTTTACCCTTATCTTGTTTTTCATAATTAACTAATATGGTGGGTTTGGATTGGATTGAAGGTCAACTTTCCGTCAACTCGGCTGGCAGAGGTGAAGTAGAGCTGTTGGATGAGCTAGCGAATGTGGAAACAAGAAGGATAAAAATTTCCGAGGTGCATGAAAGATGGAAAGAAGCTCGTGTCCAACTTGCTGACTCCTGTCGACAATTTTCTTCAGCTTTGATGAAATGGCGTGAAATAAAAGATGATAGGTAATCGATATATTAGTAGAAAAGAAGAAAAACACATATTTGACAGTTTTATCATATTTAGGTTTACGGAATTTTTGGTGCATTGCATACACAACAACACAACTATGTTTAAAATTGCATAGATATGACATGATAGAATGGGAGTGACTGAATATTTACTTCAGTTTACGCCAATGATAATACACACTTTTCCATTGCCATTTTATTTTCCTACTGATTATTGGCAAGATAAACTTGTTAAGAAATACTGCAGTAAAAATCCCTTAATTGTCTATTGGGTTGTTAATTGTTTTGTTGTGTATACTTAGTGGGAAATAGAGTTGTTATTTTGTATATACGTCTTAATGGCATTCATCTTACTTTATGTATATTACAATGATATCTGTTTTGAATTGTATGATTGTTATCCAACAGTGTAGACAATCAATATGAAACTGCTGAGGAAGTTCGTGATGAGCTAATTACGTCTCTCCAATTTTTGGCCAATGCAAAGTTTTACATACAACATGACTTTCCATATTGCACGAAGCAAGAGATGGCAATCTTAACTAAGGTATAATAATTTTTCATATAAACACATAAAACCTTCCACTTACAATCTTACAAGTCCATTGGCCATGCCATGACATGCCATTTGAGTTAAAAATACCATTTTATCCCGTTCATTTTTTATGAAGGCCCTTACCTACATTTTCGTGGACATGAGGACCGAAGAACGACGACATCATGCAGACAACTGCTATGCTGCGTTTCATAACCGAGCTGTAGCCTTGTACGCATGGGTTGATACTGTGAGTCAGGTTTCATTTGAAGTTGTCAATATTTTGACAATACGTGCATGTATGCATGCAATGTCTACTAAACTACAATGTTCAAGATTTTCGATTCATATTCATTCCTGGATTCCTGGCTAACTTTTTCTTCTTACTGAAAATCCACCTTTGTACCGTTGCTTGTTCTCTTACTACCTGTTCTCTCACCTGTCATAAGAATTTGTGTTTTGATGTTCCGCGTAGGTCCCAAGTACTGACAGGTACCTACATACTTTATAGACATTTTTTTGGCTTTGTTCCACAGACATTAAAAGCGATAATACAACCCGTGGTGTTACAAACAGCAGAGGATTTGAAAAGCATCATGGAAGAACTTCAAGAATTACGATTTCAAAGCATCAAACACCAGGTACAGTTGATAGTTAGGTTTTTATGCGAAAAAAATATATTGTGAGAAATGATAACAGGGTGAGCGTGACAAATGACATTGTGATGACACGAAATAATCCGAAATGAAATAAGAAACTATAATATTAACAAGCAACGCTAACAACAGTGCCTCATTCTATTCTATCAAATATTTGCTTTCACAAAATCAGATAAAAATATGACAATTGCTTTATTTGCTTGCACATCATAGTTTCCCAACGTGTCGTGGCAGCATACTGCCACATCAGAAGAAGAAATTCGAAGAAAGGAACGGTCGAATTCCATATCGCCTAGTAATTTACTCACTGATAAAATGTCTGGAGAGCTACTCCAGCAACTAGACTTGAGTCAGTTGGCCCCACTGCCAAGGACAGTGGACATATTTGGTAAACCCACGGAGGATTTAGTGGAAAGCTATAAAACAACTTTGAGAGAGTCAATGGCCAGGCAGCTCGGTACAAAACTAGCCGTTGAAAATAATTTAGATGGATTGGTGCAGCAGCGGAAAGAGTCCCTGGTTGAAAAGGATTTAGTCAAAGAGGACTCGATTGGATTAGCTTGAAAAATGAGTATTATGAATGAAGATTTAAGTTTCAACATGTTCTTCTGACAAGAATGTTTCAATGTTTGTATGATATGATATTAAGTATATTCAAACATGTGAGTACCTTATATACATACATATACATACCTGCGATTTTGAATCTCATCTAGTCGATATGAAATGTATCCATTATACATATATTATGTACTTGAAATATAATGTTTCATACTACTATCTTTGTATTGATAGACACCATAAACGTATGCACTTTATTAAAAGTAAATGTCAATGAGTAAAATATTGCACTCCTCTTAATTTTATATTGTACATAAATATTACTTTTCTAGACTAAGACTAGTACAATCACAGGAATAAATATTATACTTCAAATAAATAACAAAGAGCAAAGGAAGACGAATTTGATACATTGTAATTAAACAAAGAAAACTGTGACTGCAACTTGGCATCCCGCTAAAAACATTAATCACAAGACATGTACGTATGCTAGTTTCGAGTTTCGGCTATTTCATTAGTATAAATTAATATAGGAGGCACACGCTGATTTCTTATGGCAAAAGTTAAAATCATATAATCAGACTTCTTTAGTTAAGTCCATCGGAACAAATGACCAGGTTCCTTCACCGGAAAATCTGAGTACATGAGTGTGATGCTTGAAAAGAGTGGGCCGATGAGTTATTGTCAGTAAAGTTATCCCTTCATTTGTTAACCTGAATTTAAAAATAATTTATCATAAAAATTCGGCAAAGCTGTTACTAAATCCATGAGTTTAAATTGGAGATAATGAATGTGATCTTACATATTGTACATACTATCCTCTACATCAATGCTTACAGCAGACGTACATTCATCCAGCAGAGCAAAACTTGGCCTAAAAAATAAAGCAATAAAATAATTTCCATGAATTTTTAACGAGAAAACGAAAACTGATCAAGTAGAGATAGAATTGTTGCATTACTTGTGATAAAACAAACGAGCTACCCCAATCCTTTGCTTTTCCCCGCCAGACAATACATCTTGCCAATCTCGAACAGAGTTCCAACCACCCTCCCTAGAAACGATATGATTTAATCTCACTTTCTCCAGAATTGCAGCCAAGTCATCGTCCGTGACACCTCTTTCTCGCATATCTTGAAGGTTATCTGGGTAAATTACTTGTTCCCGTAGGTTGCCCAATGACATGTAAGGCCTGAAAAATGTGTAGATAAAAACTGTTCACTGCTTTCATGTACAAGAGCTGACATGTTTTCTCAAAGTTTATTTGTGTAATAATAAAATACCTTTGTGGTATGTAGAACAAGCGATTTACAGGAGGCCGTGACAAATATTCTCCGTACACAGGCCATAAACCAGACAAAATTCGGAAAAGGCTTGACTTTCCGCAACCGTTCGGCCCAGTTATGAGCAAATGCATTCCTGGCTTTATCAGTAAATCCAATTGCGGAACTATCACATCTCCTGTTGGCGTTACTACTTTTATTTTCCGGAGCTCTATGGTAGAGTTCCCGTTTTCATCGACCGTACCTGCAACAAGTTATACATACGTTAAATATCTATTTACCGCATACTTGTAATTACGATTACAGTTTCTCAACATAATCATATAACAAAATAATACCTAAACGTAACTGCTCCTGAACGCAGGATTCCCGTACATAAGTACCCGCCGATACTTCATCAAAAACTTTGAAAATATTAGCGACTCGAGAAGAGTAACCAGCCAACTCCACTATTTCTTTGTAACTTGTCATCAATCTTTCTATAGCGTCACCACCAGAAAGCAGAAGGTTTTTCGTGGTCATGTAATATTCCGTTCTAACTCCTTCCCCTGTCCCATTCTTTAAGCCAAATGCTGCAATGTAATAACGCACATGAATTTAGCAAAAGTCATATCTACTAAAGTTATACCTACTCTAGGTAAATAATTTTCACCAACCTGTCAGAATGGGAATCGCAGTAACCACCATACCAGCTCCAGCCCAAACGTATTTCATCAAGTACTGCTCAAAGAAGACGTACCAAAGTCGGGATAAATATAATCTTTTACTTTGATTGATCTCTTTCCTGAAGGCCTCCTCCAAAACTTTCTTCTCGACCTTGCCTCCACCATAGAAAGCGATCTCTTCACTATTCGTCACGATTCTGGAATGACAATGTCGCAGTTTAGCTTTAAGATCAGCTTCTTCAGCAACCATTGCTCCAAATTTCGGCGAAATGGCTTTTAGGAATTCCCCAGTTAGACCAATTACGCTGAGAGTGATCACTGGACCAAAGAACATGTTTGAGCCAATCGTACGAGCACGTTGTAAAAGTGTCAATGAAATCAACAATGAGTCCAACAAAGGTTTTGTAATATGAGAGTAAAGATGAGCAACGGATGAAGTAAACTCAGTAATATCTTCAGTCAAACTATGGTCAGGATTTGGGATCCTTGTGTCTAAGTTGCCAACCCTTTAAAATCAAGGACATTTAATTCTTAAATTCCTAATTTTTAAACTTGTCTAATTTGTCTGAATATTTTAAGATGCGTTACCTATAATACAGTTGATTATCAAAGTAGGCTTTGTAAGCTTCCTTCACCAACTGTGACCTCAAACTTAAAGCCAAATGCTTTTCCAGAAAACGAATTGAAGAGTTGCATATGCACGCGGGCACAGCAATGAATAACCATGTTCCAAGAAGTGAAAAGAATTTCGTCACATTTCTAAAAAAATATCATCAAATTAAGTATTTTAATTACAATTAATTTTCTACAATTTATTAAAAAAGAGGTTTAATTAAGTGTTATATGCGATGATAATTTACCTTTGCACAATTTCCTTCACAATTTTCCCCTCCAATTTAGCCACATAGATGGAAAGAAAGGTTCGCATAAATAAGGTTGCAGTATGCATGATTAGAATTCCCACTTGCTTTGACCATACACTCGGTATCATAATTTTCAACAAAAATTTCATTTGCTTCAAAAACTCCAAATTTAGCGCAGGACCCTTGCTTTTCGGGCGATTTTGTCGTTTTTTCATTCGATACACTTCTCGTAGAGCTGCTAACGCTGTCACAAATGTGCCAAGAATTATGTATTTTTGAGCAGTGCTCAATCTCATAAAAAAGAGAATCCATGATGGCGGAATTTTTCCAACCAGATTTCCAGAGAATTTTGACAAGGCTGAAGGCATTCTTTATGATTTTGAATTTACTTTTTATAAAAAAATAAAATCACCTAACTTTAATCTCTACACGAGGACAAATAGCACAAAAATTAATTTTTCCTTCCTACCATGTGGCAAAAATATATACTAGCTAGCCCTGTGTATTAACCACAACAGTACGACTGTCTACAATGATCTACTGTCGATAAAAAACAATTTTCCATCCTTATTAAAAATATCACCGATATAAACAAATACATTATTTTTATGAATCGTACATTTAGGATAGCTGCTTATATTTGAGATTGACAACTTAAAGTTAACTATATAGATAAGAAGAATATACTCATTGGTGACTCAACATTACATGGCTGCTGCTGATCAATGATCATTTTGATAACCATGTCGTACGATTAATTTTATTGAATTAAAAATCTCCAGGATTAATTGACAATGTCACAAATGAATTAGATATACAGTTTACTTTAACATGAACATAAATTGGGCAGATGTGCAATGAATTAATATAGTCACTAGTACTCGTCCTCAATAACTCCAATCTGTAGCAGAACGCAACGCAGGTTAGTTTTGTCCATAAAAATTTCTTTCCATTTGACTATGATGCGCATTGCGCAATAAATTTACATGTATACTGCATTGACACAATCCAACATTACGTCACATTTGACATTATGCTGATGCTGGGTTTGTCCAAAAGTTAGTTGGTTGTTTTTGATATGGAACTGAATGGTTTGATTGTGTGACTACTGACGATGATGTATGTAAACTGTGTACTTTGTCCTACTGCTGGATTATGCATTGAACACTGTATCGGTGCAATATTGGTTGTGTTAATGTTGGTAAACAGATTTAAGAGACTGGTTGATATTATGAACTGACAGTTTTGAAGTTTACATTGTAAATAGTTAACCACTTGCTTGCTATCTAATATATTAACTTGAACACTTTTCCGACTCTTCTCTGGATAGTAATGCTTTTTAATTAAATGCGATATAATCTTGTTAATGAACGTAGGAAGACGGAAAAGATTTTTTATCTTTGTTCCATTTCGGTTTTCAACAAATTCGTTACTCCTTCTGAAGTTAGTCCTGTGCTGGATGAAACAAAAATGGTTTTTTGTCTCGACTTTCCACCCTGTATGACATGCAAAATAAAATGAATTTTTCAGTTGATTAGTCTCGAATAGAAAGGAAGTACAAGAATACATTTAATTTGCCGAAGTAAGACTGACGTATAACTATGTATGTAAACATAGACATGATTTAATTTAAGACTTTACATGTTCTATGCATTAAGGTACATTTTTATTTCTCACGGCGAGGATAAGTTTGATATTACGAAATTAATGGATTCGCAATTCGCATAGTCTATTTTTCACATAGATCGCATGCTTTTGGGTTCATTTCCTTTTAAAAATGGCATTTCAAAATCGCACGACGATAAATTGATAACAAAAAGGGCTGAATTCTGCATGCGATTTCATAGCGAGTGCATAGTGTATCACAGCCTGTATCTTTAAACTAAATATGGTTTTAATTCAATTCATTTATGAAATGATACAATAGTGAAACGAATTCCCACCATTTAGCGCAAACAAAAACAATTATTTTGTTAACTTTTTCATCACCAGCTACAACGTGCAGTTATTCTCAAAAACTGAATGATGCACATCATTTTCATTGTTACAATTTAGTATTTTTATGTCAGTTTACTAGAAATGTGTACATGATGGCACCGCACGCAATGAAGAAGAGAACATAAAACTTCCACGTTACATTGTCCTAACTCGTCACAATAAAACCATAATATACAGAAAGAAAGCAAAGCCAACATCAACAATTTATCAAAAGCTGCTTAACTTGCAATACATAATTATCGAATTGGTGGAAACGACAATGACTAACCTTCAAAGACACATCAGTCTTTTTTACTTTCAACAGCTCGGCGAAGTATTTCACTAGCGCTGTATTTGCTTCTCCGTCCATAGGCGGTGCAGATATTTGTACACCCACAGCTTCTTCAGAAATATCTGTAATTTAAATGCGAAATTTAGTGATTTGCTCTGCGTACTTTAAGAAAACCATGAGCAAATAAATTCGAATTCTTCGAGAAACAATGAAATGCTTTTATGTGACGAGAAAGCGTTCACAAACAGGCAATCAAATGTCAAGATTTTTAAGGAGAATATTTTAAGTTCCTAAATGAAATGTTGAACTAACTGACCTGTAATTGCGCTAATTTTAGCTCCAGGTTTCACTTGTATTGAAATCGAAATCCCATCCTTTCCTACCACAATAGGTGACTTTGCGATAGTTTTACTTGGACCAGCATCCTGTAATTATTATGTTCGTAATTTTATTCCACCTGCTTAAGTTCGTGTTGATTATTTGTATCTTGAAGAATGCTAGCTGTATTTGTAAATGTCAGTTCTGGTTTAATGTAATTAATACTAATTAATTAACTAAAGATTTTGGAAGCATGCATAGTAAGCGGAAATAAGGTAAGGAAAGTTATTTTGGATCAGATGACAGATAGACCTCTATAACGGAATGTTGTGGTTGTGATGTAGGAGGGATTTGATAGGAAACACTTTTTGGAAAGTGGAAACAGGAAGCTTAGCTGGGAACATGTACATGTGCGAGACAACCTTCGGGGTTGCAATCGTACGCACATACATACAGGAAAGAAAATCGGTTCTAGTCAAATTTTTGGCTTTTATACCATTTGCACTTTGTAGAGAGGTTATTTCAGACGAGATAAAATAGTAGAATGATTGACATGTACTACTGTAAACTATTTAATTACTAAATAATAAATAATTTGGACGATTTCAAAAAGCATTCATAATGTTTAAATGAAGGGAAAGATGCTGAAACAGTACAGTATAGAAAATTTAAGGATTGATTACCGTGGATGACGAGGCCTTGCTTCCACTGCCACTTTTTGACCCTGCCTTTTTCGGCATTTTGGTTTTATTGGAATAAAATGCGTTTCCTGTTGCTGGTAAAAATGGTTGATGATTTTTAACTGTTGTAAACAACGGTGAATTACATGCAGACAAAATTGTAAAACTTTTAGAGAACATGAATGAACTTTTGCCTTGAAAAGAATGACACTTCAAGCGAAAATCTGGTAAACTCAAGAAACCCAAAAATGAAAGAAGGTTTGATGAAAACTCGAGAATTGTTTGAATTTTACGCATAAAATGTTTCACTAATCGACTTAATTGTGTTAAGTTCAGGAATCTATAATGTATTCATCAGTATCATATAGCATTTCGCTATTTTTTGCACTCCTCATAAGTCACACACACACTTGCGACAGCGAAAGTAAACTTCAGAAAGTAAACAAGTGTTGGTTACGCGCCGTTCAAATATAAAATTTCTCAGTACAAAATCCTGGACTAGCTAGATTGTCGAGTATTCGTCCTAGAAGCAAGACGATGATAAACTAAACGCAAAATTAATGTATGCATTCAAACGGAGGAATTAGTTTTCAGTTAAATGCTTTAATAAAATGACAAAACTCAGATGAACAATGATTGCAAACAATTGCGCTTCACTTTACTGTATTTGCTGTCATTATTGCTGCTGGCATAATTTTTCTGAACTCTGAGACAATCCTTGGTATAGTCTGAAAAGCGATTGTCACCATCCAAGACGTTTTTAACACATTTTTCAAGTTCATATGTCCTGCAGAAATCCATTTTAATTAAAATTATTAATGGGTTCACATTTCAGAACAATAGATCCTAAAATCAGTAATCGTATCACTTAATTCACTTATGGCTTAGCTTACCAGATACTATACCCAAGAATATGGCATGAAAAGACCCAGCCAGAAGTACGACTGGAAAGGAATTTTTCATTCCAGTTACCTAAAACATGATTGTGTTAATTTCTAATAGTTTCTCAAAATGTACAATATATTTAAAAACATGTTTCGTAGATTCATACGTTTTCTATCAAGCAATGGAACAAGCAGTGCATTATTCCTCCAACAAGAAATCTCTCATTAATTCCAAGAATGAATTTTACTGCACAACTCGTTGAGTCAGCCATAAATTGTAAGTATTTTCTAAGAATCTCAGCGTTTGAGTCCGTGACATCTATGTCGGGAATCGGAACATCATCCAAACTATCCATAAAATTAGTGGTTTGGAGTCCAACATAACTTCCGACTTAATACATTAATTGAATTATAATTTTATGCTTTATTCGTTAATTTTTAAAAATTTTCCATTAAATTATTAATTGAAGAATATTATGAGAAGTATTTTTTACCAATCGCTCCATTCAAAAATACTAAAGAGTTGAAGGGCACCATTACATTGTAATTAAGGTCCCTCCGATCCAAAGCTAATAAAAATTTCACTTCTTCAAAGAGTACAGCTATTTCTGAAGATGACAGGCAGCATAAGAGAAGTTGCCAAAAACCTAATGAGTTAACAAATTTCCTATTGATATTTTGAAAATTTAAAATACATGTTATACGCAAACTTTTTGATGACCTACTGATGTCTTGAAAATCATAACAATTATAGCTCAAACATGAATACAGTCCTAAAATTCCTCCACAAACAAATGCTTTCACTACATTCTCTTCGAAATACTTGGCAAGGTATTCCTGGATGTAATTATTTCAAAAAACTCAGTTAACTGACTTTTATTAGATTATTATTAGGCATTTTAAAATTTTAAGCGCTGTACCTCCATCATTACGTAAATTACACCAGTAGCAATGTTTCTTTCAAAAACTTGACAAAGTAGTCGAACTCCATACTTCACCCAATTTCCTGGCTCTTTTATTCGGTAGAGAAATAGCAAGTTTCCGTTGTTGCTAAATGATGGATAAAGATATTCTCTTGCGAATCGGATGTTTATCCCTTGTCTTCCCAGATAAGTTGATGCGGTGAGTATGCCAATAGTGGAAGATACTAAAAAAATATGCAACATAATGATAATGATAAGATAATTGTGTTTCAAACAAATTGAACAAAATGAGATAGGTGTGGTAGGCTCAATATATGATTTACTTTGAGTTCCAGCCAGGAATGAGTACCAGTCAAGGCGCAAAAGTGACGTGCTCATCTTTCGTTCTTAATCAAATCATGAAAGTGCCTTATCTTCTCCCTTTTTTGTGACAAAAAATAATTCTTAACTTAATGTTACATAAATATTTATCAAGGTTTTCAACAATGAAAAGAAAATCTTTGATGCACATTAGCACCGTTGGTCACTGTAAAAGTAATCTAACCCTGAAAAAATATACGTATGCCAACGTGTACGAAGTTACGCTGGCAGCACTCTCTCTTCTTTCAATCAGTTCAATCAATCGGTTTCATTTCGGTTTAATTTTATTAACATTTTTTTCTTATTCATATGTCATATTGGTTTTCGAAAATAGAAGATGATTTAGAGATTTTAATGATGCATTTTTATACATGCATGCAAAAGTTTAATATTTCTTTTGACTATTATTTGTTGGCATGTTTCAGTAAAACACTTCTTATCTTCGGCAAAGCATAATCAACGTCGGTTTTTGTAATATTCATGGGCGGAGCAATACGGAAAACCTACAAAAAATATGCATGAGTAAATCTTCACTATTTAGTTAATTAGTGTTTAGAAAAGTACATCAAGTTGTTCTAACTTACATTGCCATAATGTCCTCCCCTTCCAACAATCAATCCTTCATCTTTAAGATCTTCAAAAATATCCAAAACTCTTTCCAGCGGAAGTTGCTTCTTTGTATCTTTGCATTCAACGATTTCTATCCCGATCATTAGCCCTTTCCCTCGAACATCCCCAACAATATTGCATTCAGTTCTGAGTTTTTCAAGTTCCTTCAGGAAATATGTGCCAACTGTCTTGCAATTTTCTTGCAATCTTTCCTCCTCAATAACCTATTTGGACAGATCATTAATAATGTATACACGTTAAACATAGATCATTACAAATTGCTAATTTCTGCACGATAGTTTAGCAAATGTCATTGAATGTACTTCTAAAACTGCATTGCCAACAACACTTGAAAGTGGGTTTCCTGCAAACGTGTTAAAATGGTTAGCGTTCAGCAATGTATTCGCCACTGCTTGAGTAGTGACGACGGCAGCTAAAGGAAATCCATTTCCTGTTAAAATTTATAATTAAAGTAGGTTAAAAAAGGTACTGTCCTATTACTGAATGAAATTGCTGGGAGTTCATGATATAGATCACCTATACTCTTGGCCATTGTTACAATATCCGGTGTAATTTCGTGGTCCTGAAAATTCCACATACTGTCTCCTGTTCGTCCGAAGCCTGTTTGCACTTCATCTGAAATTACTACACCACCATTTCTCCTGACCAATTCAGCAGCTTTCTTGACATAAGTTTTGGGGTATTGTACGACACCTCCTACTCCCTAAAATTTTATGCAATTCGTATGTCATTTTTACTGTCAAAATGACTCGACATTTAATTAAAAACTTAAATGTTTCCAACCTGTATTGATTCAATAAACATTCCAGCTACTTTCTTTTGTGGTAGCGAATATGTAAAAACCTCCTCAAGTTGCTCGATGTACTTATCAGCCGCCCCACATGAAATTGCAGAACAAGTACAATTGCATTTCCGGTCTGCTTGGACTACTGAATCTCGGCAGTTAGAGCCTCCCCATAGTCCTTTGTACACGTCAGGGTTCATAGCCTGAAAATTCATTTAGTATTAGTTAGCTTTACGTATATACTTTGAAACTAAACTCCTAAAAAATGTGTTCATACATGGTGGATTCCAAAATAGTGAGGAGAATTTTGCTTCCATGTTGAATGTCCCGTTAAACCCATTGTATTTGGGCTCATGCCGTGATACCCGTTTCTTAAGGCAATAACGTCAAAGTTTCCTGAGTGAACTCGGGCCATTAGTATTGCCAAATCATTGGCTTCAGATCCACTGTTACATGGGTATACAACCTGAATAAAAATGTACGCATTTCTAATAATTTGATTGCAATCTTATTATGCAAAACTTTTTTCCTATTTTATTGCCAAAACCTTTAGATCCCCCGGCATTGTTGATGCAAGCTTCTCGCAGTACTCATGAATTGGCTCATTTACAAAGACATTGGATGTGTGCCAAAGCTTATTTGCCTGTTCCAGAAGTGCTGCATTCAATTTCCTGTGTAATTTTTTATAATTGCCAGAGATTGAATGCTTTTTCTCTTCATGAAATTTTTACATGTTGGATGAATGACATGGACAAATTTTGTCAGTATTCTTACGGATGACAGTGACCAACTCCCACGGTCACGATGCCCCCAAATAAATCCAAATACTTTTTCCCTTCTGTATCCCACATCCATTGCATGGATGCCTTTTGAAAGACGACAGGTTTCCTGAAATAGGTAGCTTTGTTGATGCTGCCATGTACATTTGTTGTACGAATTCTTTTCACATCCTCCGTGCTGAGAGATTTCTGCAACGTCAAAATTGAAAGAAAGTTTACACCTCAAACGACCTTTCTTGATAGCGCATCGTCTGAAATTTGTGACCTTACTCTAAAAAGTCGGATTGTTAGCCTCATTTTCCCTGCTATATGAAATAAAATAGTTAATTGTCAAACTTTACGCAGAATAAACTCTTTAACTTGTACACCAGACGTGTCTGTCAACTAAGTGCATAAATCCAAGACTGAAAGTGGTTGGAAACAAGGATTAAAGATTAAAAAGGCTGTTTGTATCGTGTATGCATTATGTTACTGGAGTCATGTCATGAAAATCATATAAAGTTCTTCATAATGCATGGGAATTTGTGCATTGCGCATGTTGTGTTTACACACTGAAGAAAGCTACAGACATGTCCATTAATGACAAGCCAGTCCAGGTGGTTCAATATCCCTTGTTGGATGTCTGGAGAAGCAGATAAGTAGGTCTGGAATTATGTAACGTGGCAGAGGTGGCTGGGATATCTTTTTACTTGATGCAACTACCCTTTCCATGTATTTCTGTGTTGAATGAACTTTTGAAGATGTGTAAATATGTGCATCGCTTTCATGAACATCACACCATCCTTTAATTTAACCCATATGCTTAGGTTATCAAGTCATCATAATAATGCAAGTGGCAAAATGTAACTAATGTAAGTACTCGAGGCAAAATTATGTATGTAAGCAAAAGAATAATAATAAATAATTAAGGTACAATTTTTGTCAATTTCTCAGAAAGAATACAATAAACTTTTATTATGCGCAGTTTATTATTATGTTTCAATCATAACGTTCTTATGTTTTCATTAATGTTCCCATCGTCAGCCAAAACTTCCTCATAACTGTCATAGTCATGTCGTTCATACCCTCCTCCTCCTTTCTCGTTAGTACTATAATTAGTCATATTTAATATTTGTAGCAACAGCAGTCTTTGAAAAATGCTCGATTAAGTTTAAAATATAAATCAGCGAATTGAATATAGTTACAGATTACACAATTTAGCATTTTACGCTTATCATATCACGAGTATTCTTTTTTAAATGAAAATAATAATCAAAGATGAGAATACCCGTACACTTAATCGTGCGATAAAAAATTTAAAACGCATTCTTAAGAGAAAAAATCTTTAAAGAGAACGTCAGCAATACATTTAAACAATACAAAACTAAATCACAAATGCACACATGGAACAAAACGAAAATAAATATGTTTGTACCTAGCATGTAATATACGTATGGCAATTTACAAAAAAAAAGACGATAAATAGTTATCGTTCAGTCTACTATTGATTACTGTACCCATTTAGGTACATAAATTCTTGTAGCGAAGCTTGTTATTGCATAAAAATAATATAATAACTGCATTTTTTCGGCATCTTTTAATTATGTATGTTTGATAATATTATACGTGGAGTATCGAGTTGAAATGAGAACTTTTTCAAAGCTATTTTTGTGTTGTATCGTCATCGGTTTTAACTTTCTCCGAGTTTCCGCTGGCTTCTGCTTGATTGCTTGCGGAATTCGCTAATTCTTGTAGTAATGTCATGTTTCGAAATAATTGACTGAAAATAAAATAAATAAAGTATTTTCAAAAGTGTTCTACAAATATAACAAATACATTTTGTGTATATTAATTCACCTTAAAAGTGCTTCCGATGACTGAGCTATATTTCGTACAGTGTGAGCATCAACTTCCGCATTTTCAATTGCACTGCTACTAGAAGATGTAGCGTTATCACCCGCGTCTCCACCTCCTTTAACCTATTGGACAAATATTAAGCAATTGAATTGAAGTGATCATTTTGTATAGGATAATTTCTCGATATTGGATAAGCTCAGAAAAGGAAAACTTACATTTTCGCTACGTCTTTGAACTTGCAATAATCGAGCCTGTAAGTCGGAAACAATATGATTAGTAAGTCAGAATGGAAGTATTAAACTTTCAATTAAAAAGAGAGAAAAAAGTTTTACCTCTGAACTAACTGCACTTTGCTCTGCGGTTCGCAAAGCGTTTTCTAAACTATTTATATTTGTCCGTAATCTCACTACTTCATTTTCCAATTGTGCTATCCTAAATACAAAAGTTAAAAACAAATTGTTAGCCAGTTTCACTTCACGTCATTCATTGTGGTTCTTCGTATTTCGCGACTTTTGATGTTCTAATTGACTTATCAATTGACTGACCTTCTATTTCTTTCTGTAATTTCTCGTCGTAAACGATCCACCTCAGATCTAAGTGGATCTGACGAATCAAAGCTGACACCTCGTGATGACTCATCAAGCATTCTGCTTCTATCCGTGAGACTAGCTGATGAAATTAACCGACTATTAGCTCGACTGGATGCTGACGGTGGCAAACTATTGTCCACTACATTTGAATCAGTACATTGCATTGGTCCATCTGATAAAAAGTCAGGCAACGCTGAGCTTCCTGAAGCGCCATGAGATGCTTCAGGAACCGCAGGGGACTCGTCCTGCAAATTATTTCTACGACGAGGATGACTTCTGTCAAATATCAACAAAATTAATGTTAACATGAAATATATAAACCAAAAAGACATCAAAAAGGATCTTTAAAATGTAGCCAATTTGAAACTAACCCTTGTGACGGTAGCGAGTGAGCTGGCTGACTAGCGAAATCTGGCAAAATTTCATTGAGAACGTGGAGATCCAAGGATGATGCTCCAGAATGGGACGGAGCCCCGTCGTTTTGATGCTCGGCATTTGCCAGTGACTCCACCACCAAATGGTCTTGTACAAAATCAGGTAACGCCATAGCCATATCTACTAGATCAACTGCTCCTGGCTGAGTTCCTTTAAATTCAAACAATTCGCGTTGGTTAAGTTAAGTAGCGAAGACAATTTGCAATATATATATGCAGGTATATTACCTCTGCTCCTACTTCTGCAAGTTGGTGCAGGTGCTGGAACTACATCAGAATGGGGCTGCAGGAAGTGGCGAAAAGATATAGAATTCTCATCTCGCCTTGGTATTGCAGCACCTGCTGCAGGTTGTACAATTCCTAATAAGTTAAGCGCCAATAAGTTATTATCCTTGTATGTCAACATTTTTCAAGTCTCTAGGTCTTGATATTGTATTTGAAAGCTTGGGTTAAACTAAATCATTAAAGCACAACAACGAATATTATATACGTTACCTGCGTCATGCTCTGTGTTATTGTTGCTATTTGATGGACGACTAGAATCCCTTTCCTCTTCACCTGTATCGGGAGTAACTTGTCTGGAATTAGGCATTTTCACCAAGTTAAGTTTTCACTTTTTGCGCATTTCTTCCACCCACAAAATCTACTTTCACTTAAATAATGCAGTTAAATACACACACTTCTTTGAACAGCTCGATAGTGCTTTCTCTTTCAACTAAACACTTTGGAGTAAAGCAAGTTAAAATGCGGCTATCTTATTAACATGGGCTCAACTCTGATGCGATGTCTTGTCTGATGCACATTTCGCTTTGCATACACACAGAATGCAGAGAGCCACAATTTTCGTCCACCTGCACTCGCTCACCAATTAATTAACAATCTCTGCTAAATATATTATTTAATCGCATCTAAATTATTGACCAACAGACAATGGAGAACATTCTTACGCCAGCGTTGACCTTGCAAAAGCGGGCGGATATTGTGATCGTTACTAATTCACGTATTCATCTCAAATCGAGACTACTCTTTCCATATGAATTTGTGGAGAGGGATGAATGATGAATGTCTAGTTTTTGCAGAGACTAACAAAAACTTTAATTCAAACACCACAATGCTAATGAAAACCTTGCAAAATTTTTAACCAAATTTATCCTATGAAAATTCTATACAAATATTATAATCTCAAAAGAGAACAGCTCTTTTATCGTCAAGTTTTTATTGTTTGTTGATATTTGATATCTTGTTTCATTTCATGACATCATGTTTCAATAACTCTATCTTCACTAATTTTTTTGAGAAGAGACCGACCCTTCTGCCCTGTTCATCCACCAACAACATAAGAAACTACAACATCGACACGGCCACCACATCTCTTCTCTTCAAGGCAAAGCTCTAAAGGGTGAGTCGTCTACTAAGCTATAATATCGCTGTGTTTTGTTGTTGTGTGTGTATTTTTCCAACTTTTTTATCCATTTACAAAACTACATCTTCATATTTTCAGTATACCACTCACACTTTTTAGCGCAAGTAACATAATATTGAGGATTACCATCTGTGCAAGGAATCCATATATCCACATCTAAACGGTCCGACTCTGACACACAACAATGTAAAAGGGTAGTTAAATGGTAAAGTATGTAATACTTTGGGTGAAATGGGATTTTTTTTTCTCTTGTAACAAGGTTTTATGTTGTAGATGCCATGCGAGAGCTATGTTTATTGAGAGACGACGGTATTGAATTGTACTATTTACGCTGCAACCCTTTTTTCCTTTATGAAATGAACGAGTCTGTGTGAAAATTGACGGACAAGTTATTTTAGAGGAGTACAGCGAGCTAGAGCACAGCGGATTTTGATGTATTTTTTTCCTCTCTCATCTGCATGCTATGATGATGGTGCAGAGTGGAGACTAGACTGGCACAACAGCAGCGCAGCGGTGATGTTGATTTGTTGAGCAATCAAACGAGGAGAGCATATTGAATTTAGGATTAAGTTTTAAATAGTAACGAGCATTGCAAAAATTGCAAGTTTGTTTGGATTGATTGGAAGGGTTAAAATTAATCGGATGAGATTTTTTTTATATTGCACTGTCACTTTTACCCACCTAAAGAGGTTTGATTTGTTTTGTACATGTGATAAAAATTAATTGTAGTGAAGTTTTTTTTTGACTTGACACATACGGACACGGTGTAGGCAAATTAATGTGCTTCTCTAAAACGAGATTTTATAAATCCTTGAAGCAACGTGTTATAATTACTGTGTAAACACAATACATAGGCGTGGGATAGTTTAAATCACATGTTTTGAAGTTGAACCTCAATTTTAGTCGGTTTAATCTTCAGGACCTGAAGTCCGTCGTAATCATAATCATAAGGTTAACACACTACTTAAAAAAATTTGTGAAGTTTGAAAATACAAATATTTGTTGTAATAGAATGGATTGTAATAATATGAATTGTTCTTCCTTTTCAGGAAAGATGAGCTCTTCCCCAGGAAGTGATGGGGTTAGCAGTACCTCTGTTAGCCAACAGCAAGTTTCATTCGACCTAAGGGCGTTTTCCAAAGTTATCCTGCATGTCACAAAGTACCCTCAGAACCCAGTTAATGGAGTTTTGATACGGGAAAAGAGAAAGTCTGCGGAAAAAGAGAGAAAGTTTGTTATTCACGATGCCATTCCCATTTTACACATGTCCAAATACACTACTCCAATGATGGAATTTTGTTTAACGCAGGTAATTTTCTAAAAAAAATCCAAGTATTCTTGTGTCCAATTAAACCCAAAATAAGAAAATAAAAGCAGTGAAATATTAATGATTGTTGTTTTTGCAGGTTGAGCAGTATTGCAAGGGATCAGATATGGAGATTGTTGGGTACTATCAAGCAAATGAGAGCCTTAAAGATAATCAACCAGACATTGTGGCATTAAGAATTTCGGAGAAATTGGCCGAGTCCAACCCAAACCTACTTGTGGTTATGGTATGTACAAATCATATAAATTGTGTTTCAAATAATCCTTTCGAAATCTATGTTTTTTAGTGGAATAAAGCTTGATAGTATAAAATTCTCTTCTTTTTTTGACGTAAAACAGGTCAACAACGAACAGCTAAATTCCAACCTAGAGCGTGCTCCATTCACATTATACCAAGTCAGCGATGGAAAGTTAAGAAACAAAGAAGCCAAGATCAATCTTTTACCCGATGAAGATGGAGCCTTATCAACTGTATCGGCACTTATACAGGCCAAGTCCTATCGCCTTCTAGTTGATTTCGATAATCATTTAGACGACATTAGTCTCAACTACTGGGTCAATCCATCCTTGAACGAGGAAATACAACAACTTTCATCTTGATATTTATAATATTGTTGAAAAAAATTCCCTGTGCAAATGCGAGTGATGATGTAAGCATAATGTCGCATAATCTGTATTTTAAAATACCGTGCGTTTATTTTCCTTTCTAAAGCCTTTGTATGTTTATTCATGTTTGTATTTTTAGAGTTTCAATTATCTAGATTGTATGTATAAAAAAGTAGAGCTAGTAAATCCACATCGTGCATAATAAATAATAATATATACCTAATTAAAAATTTGAAATGAATCAGTAAACCTGTCGAAAATGTAATTAATTTTTGTCAACCAAAAAACTGGTTCAACATTTAAACATATTATTTTTAAAAGGGCATATAACAAAAAGATTAACTATTAAATATCATTTTCTTCTGTGAAGAGCGGCTACGTAGACCCATACAGAATATACACTGGCAGGGTAGGCATGAGCGTAAGCAGCCACAGCGAATTCTACGTCTGGAGCATCTATAGTGTGAACACCGGTTGCATAAACGGTTTCAATGATACTTTCCATATTTGTGTAGGGTTGTTGAAGAGGAAATCCGGTCATCTAAACGAAATTGATTTCAATTATCAGCAATCAAAAACTTAAAGTGCATCATATGAAATACCAAGTTAGAGATAAAACTTAAATCGGTCCCTCCAACTTACTTGATATGAAGCCATAATTTCCCTCAGTTCAATTAAATGTTCTTCACTCAAGCTTATATTTGAACCTGATCCCGACTGAATGGTTGCAGTAGACTCTGCAGCATTCCCTAAATCGAGGTGTCTCAAGCGTCCCAATTTTGATTCCTCAAGTTTGGGTAATAATCTTCGCAGTGTTGCACTGCAGTAGCGGTTCCAATTAGTTCTGCAAGACAATTTTCAGATTAAATGTTGTAAAGAAACTGAAATACATGCAATAATTTGTAAAATGATAGATTTTTACTTGGATGTTGTTCGCCATTTCATGAAGACTTCCTTCAAATGCCTTTCTATTCGTTGGGCTAAACTGTTTGCTTGAACCTGATCCGGAGGTTTGTATCTGTTGTTCACACAAAAATAGTTTGATCAGTATCACTATTTTTATCCTGTGCAAATCCAACATTCATATTAAAAATGAGATGTCTGTATTACCTGACGGTAGACGCTTGAATAGAAGGAAGTTTGCTCTCTGGAGCTGCTTTGGCGAACAATGGAAGCCAAAGTTTCGATTTAGGTATGTCCCATTCAAGTTGATGAGGTCGTTCCCCCTCAGCTATGTTAGCCCAAACCTGAACAAAATTTACGCATTATGATTTACTGATCAAGTATAATTGATAGTTATGAATCATAAAGCATTAATACTTATTATATTTTATCAGGACTAACGTTTGCATTTCCTATAACCGCCCATACTCTTTGCAGGGGACAAAAGTTGTCATTTGCATGGTAAAAATCGCCAGTACATGCATTCCATATTAAAACCAAGTTTTTCATTTGTTTGCTGGCAATTTTTTCGTCCGTAACACCCTAATTGTTTAAAATAATACATAATTGAATAAATCTTATAAAAATCAATTTTAGGGATTATTTAAGGTAAGATTTGTGACAGATTTGGAAAGCAATTAACTTTAAACGATGTCACAACAAATGTTGTGGGACCATCCGGAATAGCATTGCCTTGAACAATCCAACAGGGCACGTTGAGATACATAAAGTAGCATGCTAGTAATACAGAGTGGTCTTCGATTCCTCCACCGGGCGTGGAAACAAAAATCTACAATTGAAATACATAACCAATTATTGAGGAATTACCTAAAATATTTAATAAAAAGGGATCGAAAATTAGTTTACATCAGAATTAAACCAAAGACTGTAGTCAATGATTCCCAATGTAGTGTCTCTGACACACGGAAACAGCGAAACGTAGTGGGCGAGATCTTCCATGGTCCGCAAGAGATCATTTTCTGATTTATGAAAATTTATGCATTACAATCATAATATTCGTTTTACTAATTAGTTTGCATTTAAGTTTGCTACCATTTCCAAGTAAAGGACCAGGGGGCTCTATGGGTTTCAAAAATCGTGTGCAAAGTATGGTGTCACCTTCTGATGTCATCACAAATGGTTTCAATATACGATCAGGAAACTGGAGTTCATGCTCATTTTTCCAGTTTTTGATGTGCGCTACCATGTCTGGAGGCTCCCCAGAATGACTGTCCTCCTTTTAATTCAAAAATTGCACTTTACCGTTTCCAGTTATGCTGGTCTAATATAACATCAAGATCAAGACTTATAGGAAAACTTACTTTAAAACAGGAAATGGGTGTGACAGATGGCTGCAGGGTAAGAAATATCGTAATAAAGGAACTTTTCTCATTGCTAAACGGCATTCCATGTCCATGCCCCTTTCCTAGAAGCACATTGGAAGGCTGGTTTTGAAGGCCACCTTTACCCACAATAGAACCGAAGTGAGATGCCATCCCTTGAGCTTCATAACCCAGTAAAATAGGTGGGGAGTTCAGTTTAAATGTTCCTTCAATCTGCATATTAATATTCGCAATCAATCAGACAATCTCAGGCATAATTTTGCAAAGTGACCAATGTACCAACAAATTTTCATATGAATAGAAATGACAACGTACTCTGCCGTTTGTGTACAGTGTTGAAAATGGAATTGAAATCGTGCCAAGCCATCGTTTCTCTAATCTTTGATGAATGTCAGTTTCTCGTCTTCTATCATCTTCCAGCAAATCAATCGCTACTTCATCATACACATGAAAATATACAAGGTCATCCATGCGACTTAGATTGGCTTGCGAGTAATCATCATTTGGCACACTGCACAACCAAAAACAAATCATTTATTGAATTATATTTGATTTGCATTGTTTTAACACAGCAGGGTAAAAATGAAAATTTACGAAAGATTGAGCTGGAGCTCCTGATTCCAAGTTGGATTTGACCCTAGTGCAGTGGTCGTCCTGCAAACATTTCTCTGAAACCATACTTCAACGAATGGCTTTACAGTAGCATAGTTTCCTGTACCACGATCCCTCTTTGAGGAAAGTTGTACTCCAGTCAATGACTCAGTTGTTAGGAGACCTACGTCTGCATCCTTCCTCATTGGCAGATTAAATGCTCGCACAATGTTCACAATTAAATTGACTTTAGTGTCAATTAAGTTGGAACCTTGTACACGTTTCCTTTCCTTCCTTGTTGGTCT
>JAQFXM010001724.1:0-29596 GCA_034693345.1 Entomobrya multifasciata | reverse complement strand
TCGGTCAGGTGGTCTGTGTGGCCAGGTGGTCTGTGTGGCCAGGTGGTCTGGGTCGGTCAGGTGGTCATGGGTCGGTCGGGTGTCGTCTGGGTTGGTCAGGTGGTCTGTTTCGTTCAGGTGGTCGGGGTCATTAAGGTGGTCAGGTGGTCAGTGTCGGTCGGGTGGTCAGGGTTGGCAAGGTGGTCAGGGTCGGTCGGGTGGTCAGGGTTGGCAAGGTGGTCAGGGTCGGCCAGGTGGTCTGTGTCGTTCAGGTGGACTGGGTCGTTCAGGTAGCCTGGGTCGTTCAGGTGGCTTCCTTTGTCATTAGATACACGTTGTATTCTGAGTCATTCGAGACAGAATACGACCGAGTTAAATCGTTTTTAAAGTCGTTCGTTACCATGCCACCGCTGCCACACCGGTTGACCAATTTCGTCCAAACTCAATAGGCAAGGTGTACTTGACTAGAGGCGTCTTTGTGTCGAGTTTTAGCTTAATAGGCCAAAACGTTTGGTAACTATTTCAATTAGAACATCTTTAGCCAATACACGATTGACATAAATTATAGATTGTTGTTATAACAACAAGGCAAACTATTCGACATGAAAATCACATGCTTACATTTAAGTCCTAAACCTATTTACGCAACAGTTATACATATTTTTGAAAAATAAAAGCAACATCTTGACTGTTTCATTCAGAACAAAACTAGAGTATGGTTGGCTTGGTTCATGAAACATTTGAACTTGGTTGGCCTTATTGTTACATGGTAGGCAAATACTAAAATGTTTAAATACCCGTCTACCAAAAACCATATCTACTCCTGGTGGAAAGAACGCAAACGCAAGACAGAACACTAATTTTGATCTGAATGCATTGCTGGAAAATAAATTCGCTGATTGTTCACGCATCATAGCATAAATGTTCCAATATGTGCTTATTATTAAATGTTCTTTATAATGTTTAAAATTTCGAACGTGTTGGCTTAAATTTGGCATCAGTTTGACCGCCAAAATGCTCAAAGCAACCGTTAAAATCCAAATCGGAATGTCAAAGACACCAAAAAGTTCCTTCAGTTGGGTCATCCAATGGGCTTGCTTCTTATGACAACTAACGAAATTTAATTGTACTTTTTGAAATATAAGCCCGATAACTTGACTTTCACTTATATGTTTTTCATTAGTTCGCCTAATAATAGGTCCAAGACTTGGATGATACGCTGTCGGCCTGGATTTGAAGCATTTGTCAATTCTAACATAATCTTTCCAATCGGCTTTTAAGCGCGGAAAGAAATGCAAGGTGCTGTTTTTCTTTAAAACGTGGGATAACAAATGTATATCTGCAATATAGGGCAAAATTGATGCATCCTGTGAATTTCAGCACAACTTAGCACAGCAAAGCACAACTTTTCTAGTTATTTCCAGATAGAGTAGCATATCATCGTATTCTGGAAAGTAGAACGCTACTTCAACTTTAATATGTTTCGGGGGGTATTTTTCAAGCAAAACGATTGATTCAGAGAGATGAAGCGATTGTCTTGATTGCGGGACTGGGACAACAGATAGAAATTTCAATGGATCACAACAGTCGCAGTGTGGACAATATGCAAACAAATAGTGACCTAACGCAGTTGTCTAGAGCAAAAGTTGAAATGCTGAAAGTCGCACATGTCGAGGATCGCCAAGGATAGCATTTAACCATCTTCAGGAATTGCTACAAAATGTGCCCGGAAAAAGTTAATCATCAGGGATGTAGGGATCGTTATCCTTATTTCGTGGATGAAGGTGGATATTAGCTTCACAGTTAGTACGTTTCAAGCTGTTAAGAAAATTTACTGAATGAAGCAGACTAGTGTAGCCGAAACCCAATTTGATGTTAAGTTTCATCGTTTGGTTTCCTCTTATTGTTTTCAAATGAGTGTTTGATGGATTTGTTGGATTTTGAATGATTGATACGTGTGACTTATAAATCCAATCGTTTAAGCTTGGAACCTTTACAGGACTTCATTCGTATGGAAATATACGCCAGTATTCTCCGTACGAGAAATATCTCAGCAACTTTATTGGGTTTTGGAGAACGTTAAAATTTATATTAATTCCGTGAAAATTTATTAATGTTGTACTGCAGTCACAAAAATATTGGCTATGACAAGATGGGATTTTCCTTCAATTTCTGAAATTTCCAGTTTAACTTTATTTGGTATGCTAAAAACTGTAAAAAAACGCAAAAGAAACTAATATTTTAGAGTTTGAGATCATTTTGACAGTGCGATTTAATTTTATAATTTATACAATACAAACTTTGGTGTCTTGAAGGTTTAAATTGAACAAAAATATTTCTTACATGTTGAACTTTCCTAAAGTTAACTGTTTACCAAACTTAAGTTTGTTTTGCTGTTCAGAGTTCAGAAATAGTCAACGTGATGAAAATGAGTGCATGAAACTTCAGTAGGTAAGCTTAAGAGCAGGTCAAGAACAGTGTTTTTCAAACGATTAGTTCAAATTCTTGTTTTTGTCTGAAATTGAGTATTGATTAATCTGTCGCTGAAATATTCATATTTAATTCAAGTTGTTTTCTCATTTTTTAATAGGTTCTCTATGTGGATTGATTTTTCAACACGAAAACTTCAAAATGGATATTTGCAAACAAATAGTTCGACCGTTTCTACAAACCTTGCTGAAGAATGAAAATTATGGTATTTTTGGATGTTTAAATGAATCATTTTCAGAGCTTTGACTTCTCATACCACATGTCAAATTTTTCATACCTAAAATAATTTTGCATGCTTTTTTGGAACAAAGTTTTTACCGACTTAGAGTATAAATTTACATAAGAAAACAAAGTCCTTTGGCTCAGACAATGCTTTGAATTTTGTTGTATCCAATATTTAAAAAAAAGATTACCCCTACCAAATTTCCCCGTTTTGCGTGTCCAAAATATCAATAACATCAGTCAATATTTAATTTCCTGCAGTAGTGTAATTTAATTGATTTGTAGTAACATAAGTATGATTTAGGTTACATTTTACTAACTTTGGGCTCACAAGTAGCATCCAAAACACTTTAGAAGAGGAATGTTTTCATATAGCAAGAACTATATCTACAATTATTTCATCTTACCTATATCTGCAATATTTGTGTCTATATTTCGAAGTTAAAATTATTATATGCATACATGGCTAGCAAACTCCTCCTTGATATTTGCATACGCGATAGCAGTTTATTGTCAGAAGAGTAATGAGAACATACAATCAATCAATGTGACCGGATCACTATTAGCTATTTATTTTTATGTGTTATAAAACGATATAGTCATTTTTATTTTAACTAATATAGTTTTTGTATGAATAAGGGTGACGGTTGAGGAAATATGAAAAATATAGTACATAAGTATTTTTTGATACTGGCAATATTCATTCAAGCAAAAAGTTGAACACATAAACCAAATTATAATATTCACAGAAAAAGGATTAAAGCGATAACATTCTTGCTAGATTTGTTCTCGTTTTTTAACATAGGAAATTTTAATTTGTTTTTAAAATCGCAAAAATTGTTTAATTAGCTGAAATTACTTTTAAAATATTAATAATAGTTAGACTTTTGGATTTAAAACAGAGGATGATCCTGGATTTAAAAATTACGCTTCAAAGTCCCGAGATTTTTCTGTTTTATTTACTTTCTAAAAGCTCATACAACAAAAGCGTTATGAATATTTGCAGAAAACGAGACTAAACTAGCGTTTTATTGCATATTTTTTCTAAAATAAACTTATTGTGAAACCCTAATATTGTAGATTCGTATGTGGCAATATTTTTCAGTACAATAAATTTTAATTTAAAACTTTAAGTTTGTATAGGCTACTATGGTGTCAAAATATATCAAATATGAATAATTGTACTGTGTCTTGATGTGCACAGTAATAAACAACTTGCGCTTAAGCCACGTACAATACAAAATTATTGTTTAGGCCTAAAAAGAAGCGGTTATATTACATAAGCTTTAGTAAACTAAATGCTTAAAGACTAACAGGGAAACGTAAAAAATATTCCTTTTCAGAAACAATCAAATAGAACTCAGCTAAACGGAAGACCTTAATATGCTAAGATATTGTTTTAAATGCTTTACATATTATTGTTTTTTCATAATTCCAGAAGCCTACGTTCAGGATTTAGGGAATTAATTATATTTGTAGTGAACGTACTAAAATCGGCATATTTCACTATTTAGTAAGGATATTTTTTACAATACATGCCTTTGAGCGGAAAAACTTATTATTCATAAGTCCTTGAGCTTGTATTCCCCTATGTGAGGTTTTTCCTAATCAATTTCGTTTTCAAGTTGAAACCTTTCCTCCAACAATTTCATGGTGCGTTCTTCAAGTTTTAAATTACTTCTGTGCCGTATAGCCCAATCTAAAGGGGTTTCACCTTTTTTGTTTTTAACACTAACGTCTGCATTGTACTTCAAAAGCAGCTGAACACATCCATGAATCCAGTCCGTTTGCTCATGCAATGAAATATTTTCCAAACAACTGTTTCTCACGTTCCAGTCAAAAATATAATGAAATGGCGTGTCCCCATCACTGTCCTTTGAATTTGCATCTGCTCCATTCAACAATAAATACTCCATAGTTTTTACTTCTCCGTAGAAAGCAGCATTATGTAATAAGGTTGTGTTGTGACAATTTGAATAGTTTACGTTTCCCGAAGCTTGTGCAATGTTCCACACAAACGCAAAAATACAGTCGCATAAATATGCCTCCCAAAATATTTCAGACTTTGCCATGTCCAATATTTCCTTTGAACTTCTGCTCAGTCTTGCCGACGGAAGTCCTCCATGAGTATATTTTGAAAATGCATTTTCCAACAGAGTCAAAGTTCTTTGCTCAACGCTCATTTGTTCTTGATGGGCCTTTGCAATATCAAGTGCTGATAAACCAACAATGTTCTTAACTGCAACGTCTACTTTAAAGGTGACAAGCAAATCAACGTTATCATGTAGCAAGTGAAAACTTTCAGAAGACTTATAATTTGGCAAAGTTTCATGAAGTGGATTATTTCCAAAAACATTTCTGGAATCCACTTTAGCACCAACAGATAGCAGATATTTTACTATATTGAATTTTCGATAAGCCGCCGCCCAGTGCAAAAGAGAGGAATTATTTTCGTCTGACAGGTCAACATCACCAGAAAGCTCTATAATTGTTCTGATTATAACCTCATTTCTCTTACATAATACAGAATATCTGACAATCCGTCTAAGCTCGAAGTTTGTTGCCTTGTAAACCATCGATAATGATTCAGGTCTCAGTACGTTTGCTATTAAAGCTTGCTCGAGTAAGCAAATATCAGATTGAAAATTATTTATCAAGAGATGTGTAAGGCTTTTTGAAACCAACCATTGTATTAAGTGTTCCATATCCGCTTCATCTTGACAGCACAATATAGAATCCAACATAAGCGTAACATCTGTTTCAGTTGGAACATAGTCCAACCAGTCATAAAGTGTTGTTAGCAACACTAAACTGATCCCCCTGGATTATTTTTTGCAAATGTCTCAATTTTGAAACTTATTTCTAAGGATTTAAGCAGATAAAGTATTTTCACCTTGTTTGTGATAACTCTTGGAGAATCTTTCCAGCTGTCGACAAGGCATGCATTCCACAAGTTATCAGTTCCTTTGACATTGTCTCCTACAGAATTCAACAAAAATTCTACTAGTTTGTAATTTCCCCTGTTTAATGATTCAAAAATAGGTGTACGCTCAAATATTTTGTCATTCAATATCACGATTCCGAAAAATTCCTTGAAATTAAAATTAACAAATGAATCAACAGTTTCACAAATATACTTGAAAAACTTAACATTGTCATTGAACGAAGCGCGAATAAGTATTTTCTCGCACATTTTATATTCCAAGCCTAATACTTTAAAAATCGATGTGTCACGATAGAATTGGATCACTTTTTGTGTCAGAAACTGCAACTCATGTTTAGTCAATGTAAAAAGTCGAATGATGTGCCGATGGTCAAATTCACCTCGATATTCACATAGCTTTGCGTTATTCCTAACGATCTTGTTGTCTTGTTTTCGTAATGTTGCTTCGAAAAAAATACACAGCATTGCATGCTGCAGTACATAATTTCCCTGGATTACTTTGTTACAAATTTCATCTATGCAGAAGTAGAAAAGAAACAAGATGCTAAAGATTACTTAAATAATTGAAATTGCACAAAAAATAATTCGAATATAGACAAACCTGCAAGTTGGCTGCAGCCAAGAAATTCAATGGCCCTACCAAATACATCAACTGTAGCATGTGACCCCTTTTGAAAAAACCAGGACTTCAGTATAATATCCAGATTATTGCTAACCGCTTCAAATGGAAGATTACAATCGGAAAATAGAACGGCTTTAAGTTCTTTAAAATTCAGTTTTCCGGCTAACCAAGTTTCCGATGATTCGATATAGTCCCGGATATCTTCGATTTCTTTCACTGTTAAATATTTGACATATTTCGATTGAAATAGACTTAGCTTTCACACAAATATAATAGAAGGACCTATGATGTGATGAATTATATAATTTATATATAAATATATTTTCAACTTGTTAAACAACGTACCTGAAAATATATTCCCTCGAGTGGTTTCGTCGACGGAAGTTACAGAATCAATTATAAACTTAACAGAAATATTGATATCCACAACCTCTTTGAGAAGAAGTTCTTCAACAATACATTCAGCTAAAAGGTACTCTGCAAATGTTCTATGCACAAAACTAGGTCTATCGCATGTTTTTTCTAGGATTCCAATACTGAAAATTGTTTCCCAAGAAATGTTTTCAGTTCCAAGTTTCACTTTGAGCTCTTCTACAATCTTCGTGGACTCTTTGTTGCCAGGAAACAATAATAACAAAGCTTCTATCCAATGGTACACTTTCGTTAGGTATCTGTTGCATTTGTGGACGTTTTTAAACTTAAACCTCATGAAGTCAGCGTACAAGTCATAAAAGGATCTCATAGGTGAAAAATTGTAGTGGTCTCGATTACAGTGCAGTTTTGCTTCAACTGAGTATACTTGCGCAAGCATAAAACATTGAAGTGGAATTCCCAAAAATTCCGTTTGTGAAGTATTGGTTTCATTTATAAACTTAAGAGATTCCACAACTTTCAACGCAAATTCGGAAAGTTTATCAAAATTTGTGATGTTCTGGTTTAAGGCCCAGAAGTCACGTAAGAAGCCAATTTGATTATCTTAGTTAAATGGAGCAATATCCAAACTTATGACGTCGAGCGTGTTCTCAATGTCGTTTTTCATGTGCGGTCTTGAAGTTAAAAATATGCGCATACTGGAACACTCCAGCATTAGTTTCAAAAACTGTTTGCAAAGCTCTAGATATTCCAATGAAATTTCATCAAAGCCATCCAGAAATATTTCAAATACTAATTCTCCATTTTGTAGAAGCTCAAGCAAGAATTTTTTGCCAATTGGACTGATGGATGGACTAGAAATCAATATTTGGTTAACATGTTCGATTGAAAAATCTGATCCAACGGATGCCAGCTTGGGAATCAAAGAGCGTAGCTCAAGAAATATTGGAATTCGATCTGGGTAGGAATTTCTCACTTGCTTCTCCAAATTTGCGAGAAGTACTGATTTTCCCATGCCAGGACTGCTACAAATGGCTATTGGCCGATTGTTGAAAGTGGATAGATTGTCGTTTTCAAAAGACACTTAGCCTACCTCCTCTACTTCATTTGTTAGAAAAACCCTGATTATTTGACAAAATCCACTGGTGCTTAGCCAATGAAATTGATTATCTTCATGCTTGATCCTATGCACCGGATGCTTTGCCATTTTGGTGATTGCATCGTAGTCATCCGGATGTTCTAGCAATATAAAACGTCTATTTACTTCGTTTAGTTGCTCTGACGAAACATCGGTGAGCTCCGGTCGTGCAAGAATCGTTAAATGGTGATGCTTTATGCCTTCGATCAGAAAGATGTCTGGGCATTTGTGCTTGAATATTGCAGTATTTAGCTTCCTCTTTAGTAAAACGTTTCGCTTAATGTAATAAGGCAAAGTTTTCTGTTCTTGATACTGTCCAAAATCCCAATCTTCGTTGTTAAAAGACTTGGTAAACCATTCCTTCATTTCAGGATGATATAATATTTCGTTAAACTCGTCTATGCTCATCATGTCACGTATTGTTGTCAATGGGAATTTTCTTCCTAAGAACCAGACGTTGGTATGCAAGACAACAGTTTGTGAGTCTCCGTCCAAATCATGCCAGGATTTTGCTTCGTGTCTTATTTTAGCTTGCACAAAGTCTGTTTATTTTAAAACATTGAAGTTTCGTTAATGCATTTCAGTGTCAAATAATCGATCAGTTTGTATTTTTTTAAATGTTAAGTATATATTACTTCACCTTTGACTTTAATCATGTCGTTAGGAATTGCTTCGTAAAGAGCCCCTAAAGTGGCTTCATTACTGCTTTTCATTCGCCATTGTTTTAAAACTTCTAGAATAACAACGTCAATGTGTGTAAACTTTTCTAGAATCAGGTCATGTTGCCATTTTTTCACGTAGTGAAGTGGAATATCCAAACGCGTTGCCAGTGATGCCCACCATGTCATCTTTAGTGTATTTAGAGAAGGGTCATCAAACATGCGCATTATTTCTTGGAAAGTACAACCTAAAATATATATATTTTCCATAAAGAGCTTTATACATTATTGATATAAGGTTAATCTAGTTTTTATACCGGGGTCCCCAACTACTAGTTGTGCCATGGTGTCGATGTTTTACTGAAACGAATACGATAATATCGTAGCACCTGCAAATTCAAACGGAAATTGAAAATAAATTTGGTTTAAATTAAAGTTTCTTTGAAAGCAACATATGATTTAAAATCCCGAAAGGCTGTTAATAGCCCATATTTTTTATTTTTTTTCCATAGCGGCATCTCAAGTATGCTTTATAACTTGAATTGTAAATTCTCTTGCGCAGATGATTTTGGGAACTGGGACTTGCTCGAAGTAAATTACTTTTTGTTGTTTGTTAAAATTTGTTTTGTTTATATCAAAAACTTGATGCAAATGACGAATATACTTGAACTAATATTGGATGATTGACGTAAATGAATTTTTTTATCGAGCTTTATGCTTATAGCCCACACATAAAATTATAACTAAAATGTATTACAAGTGCGATTAATATTGATGTCATTGTTTTTAAATTTGTGTACGCCTTGGTGCACTTATCATTGAATTTGGGTTTTTTTGTTTGATACCGAATTCTGAAGACTTGGTGTTAACTTTATGTCTGTTACAAGTAGCTTTGACAAGTCATATATGAATAAATAATAATCAGTTGAAAGAGAGACCGTTATTTAAGCATACGATGAAGGCAAACATTTCCATTGAAAAGTTTTGACATGTGCACGAGTATATATGGTGTGTAGGCTGATAACGCTTAAGTACATTGCAGCTTATCAGTTAGCAATTAAAAATTTAAATGAAAATGGTATTTCTATTTGTTTTTATGAGTGAGAGTAAGTTGCAATATGTTCTTTATAGCACAATGTCCTGGTGAAAATGGAAAAATATGACCTTCGAATAAAGCGTTATCGAAGTATTTAATTTTGAACAGGTGGGTTTGTTTGTGGAGATGTGACTCAATTCATGTCTCCAATTCAGTTTATCTGTAGTATATATAGTATCAGCAGTAATGACGTATGCAATTACAATAAAGTCTAAATATAGAAATGGTAAAATGACTTTTTCTTGTTGTTAACACATTCACCAGTTCTGTATTCTGTGAACGTGTAAAATTTCATTAAAAATTCTTTGCAAATTATTCCAAACAAGTTTATTTGTTTTTAACGGATTTTCGTAGTGCACATTTCCTACTACAATAAGCTTAATGAAAAACTGTTTTGTTTTATTTGCGGGATTAATTGGTTACTATGAAAGTCCTGGTGTGGTGCTTAACATAGTCTGACCATGCGCGTCCGAGTATTTATTATAGATAGACAGCAATTTCTTATTATTTCTCAAGCAAACAAATCTTGCAATCTTGAAAGTTGGCAACTTAAATATTTGTGCAACTAATTGCCAATGCAATGCTATTTTTCAGGATGTATGGTTCCCTATATTACAATTTTGTCAAAGTTTTGGCAGTTTAAAACCTTCTGACAGTACTCTATTCACTATCGATGAAATTAAATTTTCCCAAGTTGTACGCTAATCATTTACTTTTTACGTTTATTACAGCTTATTGCTAGAATAGAAACCGTTTTTAAACAAAAGTCGTACTGTCATGATACTGATATGCATATAATGCTTACATGCTTTTGGTTTCTACAAACTATACCGTTTGTAAAATACTTATTTCGGACACTTTCTGTCTTTCATATCATTTTTGTATTTGATGATTTGACAAAAACAGTTGATTTACTTGATATTGTTCTCTAAAACAAAATTGTGGGAGCGGGGATTCGATAAGCAATCTAGTCCCAATCCCGGGGTGGCGTCTGGTATGTAAAAGTGCTGTAGGATTCAATCAACAGAAAGATGATATTAGATTCAAGAATGGATGAAGTTTGGAGGTGACGTTCAGTAGCAAAATGACAAAGTATGTAATTGAATGAATGAACAATTCCCACTTCTCAAAGGAATGTCAGTAGTAGTAAATAAAATGCAAGAAAAACTACAAGTTCAAGGTTCAGTTTAAAAGGCAGAGTCAAGAAATCAACTTGTTTTATTCTTGACAAAAATGAATCTACGAAAAATGAAATGCTCTGAAGGAGCGAGAGGTCTAGCCTGTTTGCAAGCGTAGAGGGAAGTCATGAGAAAATGCGAAGAATTCAAGTATTAATACAAAAAGTACGAGACTGGTGCAATGTTGGATTGACAGATTTTCCCAACTGCACCAGCGGTCAACTTATTACAATAATGAACATTCGTTCTAAAAATAGTTCATGTCATAAATACAATACATTGGTATTGGAGTGAAGTACCTTAAAGTTAGTGTTACAGTTTTATAGTAAGTAGCAAACAATAGTTCTTTGTCTAAACAAGGAAGCAACTCAAAAGGGACGCAGTCATTAACATAATATCATTTTGCTTGCGCAGCGGTGCATGGATCTAGTCATACATACACATACACAATGTAACAAAAAAGGTATCTTAGCTAACGCAAAGTTAATTTACTCGAGAATGCAACCATATAATTTTACCAAATTGATACTACCATATCACCATATCATAAGCTTTAACCTCATACCATTATTAATGAACAAACCCACTGCGATGATACAAAAATGTATAAGAAAAGTAGCGAATAGTAAAAATACGTACAAACAAAAATAAATTTGAGTTTTATTTTGTGTTCGTGATTAGTAAATGCTTTGGTAATTTATAAAGTAATTTTTACATGTATATAGATTTAACACTACCCAGTTTTTGCAAATGTCGAGCTATGAATTTGAAACGAAACCTGTTTTGCTGCTTGATATCCTCTCAGACATTCTTATCAAATGAAAAGTTAAAACATGATAAAATATGTATTTACCTGCAAAGGCCTTCCAGATAAGGAATGATTTTGTATTTTAGGATTCACTAGGTGTAAATTGGCTTCCGTCAGCTGACGTTTAATTAAATTTGAGTTTATCTTCTCCCAATGTGCTTTGTTTTATGTATACATAACACTGATATATCTTTATTGTCCGCCATAGTTGGTAGATTGAGTAAGGAAGATGATATGAATGGTAAATTGATTGTCAGAACGACGAGTCAAATAACGTTTCAGTATTCAAATTATAGCCCTAGTAACAAAACATAATCTTGTTTTGTCTGCTTCTGTTGCCCAAATGAACACTGCCGGGCGTTGGGTTATCTACTTTTATGCTAACTGAACTGCGTATTTACGTGTTAGTCATCAATGTCAAAGTGAGTTCAATGACAGAAATCTAGACAAGTTTTCTGTAAAATTCCACCTTTTTGTGGACATACAACTTCATAAAAGTTTCCCAAGCATAAAAAGGTGAACATAACATTAAACTTCAAGTTGTTTTTTATGACAGCTTACACAGTTTTTCGGTGAAACTCATTGAACTTAAAATCCAAGTATCAATTATGAGTCAGAAGTGATCATATAATCATTGTTATCATGTGATTACACATGGGAGAGAAACATGATGAATATATCAGATAAAATTCATGAAGGAATCTGTATCAATAAGCATTCTGAACATTAAGGATAAAGCAGTACATCATCGTTAATACTCAATTTCATTACAAAACCTGATGCCCAGGCCCAGACCTTGTTCCTGTGTGTTACATATTTCACAATAAGTGCATATTTTACTTATTTACATTTTTGTTACAATTTTTTGTCTTCAGAGGCAAACAAGCAGGTTTTAGTTGAAACATATTTTATAAAATATTGATTATGCATCCTTTCTTTAAACAGACATTACACAGCCTACAATGGTTCTAGCCCAGTCTCCATTGTGAGTCTAGTACCACGTGCCTAAATGCCAATTATCGACCGTTTGTTAAAAATTCTTTACATTTTTTAATAACTCAATACACAACCATTTTCGATAGCTAGATTGATTTTGGTTCT
This sequence comes from Entomobrya multifasciata, assembly GCA_034693345.1. NCBI lineage: Eukaryota > Metazoa > Arthropoda > Collembola > Entomobryomorpha > Entomobryidae > Entomobrya > Entomobrya multifasciata. Next base: position 16,987 of record JAQFXM010001724.1, on the reverse strand, counting down.
TAAACGAATTTAGAGAGTTGTTTAGGTTTTGTCATTTCAAATGTAGCATATTGGTTGAAATGGAGTTTGAGTTCCAATTAATATTATTATTTTATTATCCTTTATTTTAATAAAATGAAGTTTTCAAAAATTATTTATTTTTTATCAAACGGCAACTCGATAGCTTGGAAGTGCTTTAAATTGAAAGCCTTCAACTTGAAGATATTAACGATGTACTCTAATATTTTAAACATTTAATCAAAACGATTACATGCATTTAGACAATCTTATTCACGAGAGCTTCTAGGAATAGTAATTTTCAATTTCAACTTTTGTAACTGTTATACAAAACAGTTTTAAATGCTTCAAAAAGTATAACTTGACTATGCTAATGGTCATAAAAGTCGAAATAAACTCTCAAACCATTCACGTGTCTCAAGTTATGTCCTTATTTATCTTTCAATGCCTCTATTTAATCGCTCAACGTTTCGCCGCAGTCTATTAGTTGTTACTGGAATGTGTAATAAATTTATATCTACTGCAATCAAGTATTTGTCATCTCTTCTATTTTAAAAAGGGTAAAATCTGCAATCACCAGTTTGGTTTTCGTTTGCAGAATATATCAAAGTTTATTTTATAAATTTCTTTGGAAGCCATGGATTCAAAAGGATTTTTTGTTTTATGTCACATATTACTTTATACAGTTCCCGATATAAATGCTAAAAGTCTTTTTAACCTACTGAATCCCATTCCAGTTGACGTCATTTTATACATACACGTACACGATGCCTTTATGTCGTATTCTATGCTGGAATACGATGTAAATAGTCTACAAGTTATTATTTCTAACAACTACACCACATCACTTAATTTATCGTTTACTAAATACTTCAACCCATTAAATATTATTATAACGCAATTTGAACAAACGTTTTTAGACGAGGAACACAAGACATACACGTCTTATGAAAAACTGATTTCGAAACCAGAAAGCATCGTAGTAATTACTGACGATCATAATTCCTATGAAGATTTCAAGCGGCATTGTGAAAACAATTTAATAAATACTGGAGTCTGTAAGTTTTATAATGACTTCATGGATACTCCAGCGTTCAAAGCATTGCTAGTGATCTCAAAATTAAGTGATTTATTTGAATTACTTGTTATATTCAACAAAAACTGTTTACTTAGCACAAACAAAATAAGTTCAATAAATATCAGCTATATAGTATCAACTGGGCTCAAAACATTTTATAAGAAATGCTTTTGGTACGAGATAAATGAAGTTCCAGCATATATTAGTCATACTCCTGGAGTTTTTTATGATCAAAGTCGAGACAAAAACTTTGCTTGTGATTTGATGTTTAAGGCACGCAATTACAACAACATCCAAATGACTCGTAACTATTACTGTTATGCAAAACAAATGCTGGAACTTGAGTTGTCAAAAATGCACAACGTTACCTTTTTATGGGGATCGTTTACTTCGTACAGCGATGGGAAGGCTTTGTACAACAATGATATTCGATATAACTTAAACTCCCGGAATTCCGATGAAATATATCTTCACTATTATTCTGGCTGGACGTACCATTATTGCTTGGACTCCAACATAGAAAAACAAACTTCAAGTTCAAAATATCAGACATTTGTACGCCCAATGCCTTTAAATTTGTACGTATTGTTTTCCTTCTCTTTGCTTTGCATTGCTTTATTTTATACTATCAAAAACGATTATCCTTCAACTTTAAAATTTCTTCATAAATTCATAATTGAAGTTACGAAGACATTTTATTTATTTTCTTGCTCTGGGTTCACTACTCGATATAAGGAACGAGTTGTAATAATGTTTGTGTTTTCAAGTTTCTTCTTTTTAACAATTTATCAAAACAGTATTATTGGGTTAACAGTTGTGGAGGACAAAATCACGCATTTTAAAACAATTCAAGAATTTCTGGACAATGGGTACAGAATGGCTGAAGGTACAAATAATCATGCATGCAAATGGTCTAAAAATGATACAAATTATGTTTGCATTACGGGAATATACGAAGGTGATTATGATCGCATTCTCCATAAACTTAGATGGGCCGAACAATCCCATTGGAGCAAATGGTACATGTTCAGATTCAGAGCATGGTATAAAAACCTTTACGTTCCTTCTGTCAAATGCTTTTATGTTAGCGAGAGAGTATATATTCAGCCTTGGTATCTGGTCATTTTAACGAGGAATAGGTATTGGATGATGAAAACAGTTCAAAATATACACGAGGGTGGGTTTATGGCAAAATGGAATGCAATGGCGTTTCATTTGGAAGTCAATCAAGACAAGAAAAAGTTTCTCGAGCCAGTTGCAGAAACTATTCCTGACTCCATTAAACTTAAGGACTTAGTGGTTGTTGTGGTATTGGTCTTATTTATTTACGGTGTAGCTTCTTCACTTCTAGTTGTAGAGTTAATGACAGGTTTGCTATAAATATCAGTTATAAAGAGAAATTTAGTTTATTTCAGCCAACAAAAATACTTTTATATTAGCAGATCCGTAAAAATGTGGTGTAACCGTCTTGTTTGGTGCGATAGTTTATGTATATTGAACACTTGTCATTGTACTAAATGAATTGTTGCCGGTTGTAATGTCATGATTTTTGTAATAATAAAACCCGAATTTAAATGACTATGTATTTTGTTGTTTAGGCTGTTTTTGATTGTAAATTGTTGGCAAATTTCATAGATTCGTTAGTAAATTTACATACAAAATTAGTATTTTTACAGATACCGGATGAAAAAAAGGTTATTAACAACTTTTAGTCAATTACGTGGGAACAGAAACATATATTAATAACCATCTTTAGCAGCTTTTCATCAAAGACAGTGAAACTATTTTCAATTTAAGTTGGTGTAATTTCTAAAGTCATTAACATGTCAAACCAAAATAAAAATAATCCATTAATGTTAAAGTTACTTTGTTGTTAAAACGAATTAGTATGCAGCTCAACTCCATAAATGAAAATCATTTAACTTTCTGGGTACCCATATGCATGCAAAGTTTCATTAATGTAGTGGAAACCCATTGTCAAAATTAAAAGCATGTGTTTTCGAGTGCCCTTATTCCGCCCAGGAAAAAGTGGAGTGCCCAGTTCTTAGACATATTACATTTAATTCACGTGCATTTTTTTTTGATAAATCTATTAAATAGTTTTAAAATGAGATATTTAGAGTCCTTCAATGCTATGGTTTTTATTACGGTCACTTTTTTCGGACACAAAAATTATTTTGGGCGAAATATGTTGGAGGCAAGAAAGGGCAGAAGAAAAGTATGACTCATTTTGTATTTATTCAAAGAAAAGAAGCTTAAAACATTTCAATGCTACTTTTGTGAATAAACAGTCGTACCAAATTCAGCGTTTTAAACATAAGAATATTCTGAATACTCTTGGTATTAAAGCTTAATGACTACGATAGTCATAGCCATAGTCATAATACATAATACATAGATTAGTGAAAACGAACTGTCGTGGGAACGATTATCCATCGGTCTGTTGGGCGTAGCTACATTTCTATTCTCCAACCAATTTAGTTTGTTCTTTGTATCTGAACTGTAAGCAAGTCTCGGTCTCCTTCCAATATTTTTAAAAGATAGTAGTTAATATCAATTTTTAACGACAGTTCGCTAATTTGAATTGAATTCATTATATTTGAAATTTTCATTCTTCCAAATTGTTTTGCGTAATATAATATAACTAATAGTGAAGTTAGGGTTTTTACTTTCGTAAGAAATAAAAAAGTAGACTAAAACATTTAAATGGCAGCTTTTTTCTTTAAAACAGAATAAAATAATCAGCTCTACAAAATCCTATTCTAAAAGTTAGCAAACTTATTCAGCATGACACGAAATACATCGGATGAGCGGCTTTGGGCTGAATCCCAGTTTTTAGAGTTTTATTACCTGACAACGTAAATATTTTTATGAAAATAAAATCATTTTAAATTGAACTTATTAATTCTCATTCTAAAACCAATTTTATTGTAACATCTAACACAGGTTTGGATGCAAGTTTTCAGTAATCTTGAAATATCACCAGATGACCACCAAAATGTGTGAAACGCAACAATGTATTTTCGTAAAATATTATTCTCCAAACGAAAACTTTTTCTCGGTGGAAAAACTGTTGATTCAGTTGTTGCATGGATGAGACCAAGTCCTGACGAAAAAAATTACACGGACTTCAGACAAATTTGAAAAGTTTAAAGTGGAGTGCATTTCAAACAGCAGAGCAGTTTGCTTGGCTTGGTGCAATGGTTTGCACGAACAATACATGATAAATAATTCTCAACTTTATTTTCACAATGAAACTCGCTGGAGCACACCTACCGAATTTCTAAACCATTTCCAAGCTACACATTTTTCATTGTCCGACCTCTCTCGAAGGCGAGCTTATATCGTGGAAAGCTTAAATTTACTTTTAAGGTTTGGAGATTTTCCTACAGAGTTACACAACATATTTAATGCCATCGGCTCACGCATTACAAAACTAGGACTCAAAGCTGAAGCAGGTAGTTTTCCAACATTGCGATCTTGCATCGAATATTTGGGAGATGTTTTACTAAAAAACCCAAATCTAAGCCATTTAGCGTTACTAAATTCTCCGGCTAATGATGACAGTTTACTCAATGAAATTGGCAAAGATTTGACTAACAAACCCTTTTTTGGCTTTAAAAAATTGATAACTCTAGGGACGCATAATTTGCCCGAGGCAATATTTAACCGAATTATTCAAACAAATAATAATATCATCAGCACTGTGAAACTGTCTACACAGAATATTTCTAGTAAATCTTTCAACGGAGATTATCCTCTTTTGACAAATCTATGCGTCATAAAACCAAACGTTTCACAGTTTCGAAAACATGCAGTCCAGTTGGCGAAACTTCCAGTTAAGAATTTAATTGTAAGCTTGGAATTCAATCAAAATAACTCAATTAAACGGTCAAGGGTGCTTAACATGTTTCCTCGACAGTGGTCTTCGAGAGTAACGTTCTTAGATCTAACACTTCCAAAAATTGGAGAATCGCCCTTTGTAGAGCAAGCTTTTCAAGACTCGTTAAACTGTAGGTTAAAGCTACCTCGTGTAAAAATATTAAATCTTTCAATGCCGCATGAGGCCTGCTTAGATTTTTTGCTGCCAATGTCGGAATCATTGGAATATTTGGAAATATTTGGTACCAATTGATCCGAGAGTAAAAACGTGGATGATAAAGTTAGGGAAAGGCTCATGTTGAAACAAGTGGTCGAATATTTAGGTTTTCTGGATAGACTCTACAAGTCTAACATTTGGCATTTTTTTCCAAAACTGATAAAATTTTTATGGGATGGGCACGGGACGTACCATTGAAACATTTTGAAGAAAAGCAATATATGTATAAGTGATGCGGACGAAGTGAATCTGGATTGAAATGATTGATGATTTAGTGAAAATATAATTAATACTTTAAAAAATGACAAGTATGTTTTTAAATTAAGCCAAGTGGCAGAAGGCATGCGATGGCTACATGTAATTAAAATTACAAGTGTGTTTTTAGGAAAGTAGTTGGAGTATAAAATTAGCATTAAGCAATCAGCTCACAGAACAAAAAGGTTAAGTAATTAGGACTACATCAGGTTTCATAATTAGCAATCCGTTTTAAGAGGCAATTTTGAGCTTTTATTTAAATTTATAAATATTGATCAATTTGTGTATGTTATTCAAGATAATAATTGTAAGTTTGAATAACTGACCATGTATGTCATTGTAAAATTAATTCTAAAATCTATTTCCATATTTAAGAAAATGATTGCTTGTTGGACTTGAAATAAACAAATCAGGAGCTTCAGGAAACTTTTTAGAGATATTAAAAGTAAAATATTTAGATTTTTATAAGAAGTAACATAGGCAAAAAATGTTATACTTATTTATGTTGTTTACTTTCAAATTATTTTGTTAATGAATTAATGTAGTTCGTTTTTATTTTAGCTAACCTAATAAATTATTTTGATATTGTAAAGTGGTATTTCGTTGAAGGATAACTTGAAGATTTAATATGTTTAATCGTTAGCTATATTAATTATAGTTTTATTGATTTTATAAAAATTCAATCTTTGCAATCAATTAACACAACTTTTGCGGCATATTATTTTTTTGAATGAAGTAAAACCAAAAAATTGGCCAGCTCGTAAATAAAATGGTATTAACACGATAAAGTTAGTAACATGCCAGTTTTTCATCAGTATTTGTTTTCCATAAAAACAAAACGACGCTAAAATGCCGAAAAAAACATTGTTTTTACCTCTACTGTTATAACTTACAAGGTTTACAATTTCTCTGCTTGGAGCTCCTAGCCAAATGAAATGAAGAAAACGATACTTTGAAATCTACTGATCACGATTCTAAAATCATTCTGCTGTAAAATTAATATTTACTCGTTTAAATTTAACAATAAAAACGAAGCGTCCGACGCGCGCTTTACCTGCATGTTAAGTTAGCTACTATGCATAGCCAAGCAGAGAAGTGAGCCGCGTTTTTTTGAGAGAAACTCTCCGGGAGCGCGTGTGGAAAAGACAGCTGACTTAACAACTTAACACGCACGTAAAGCGCGCGTCGCATGCTTTGTTTTTTTGTTAAATTTAAACTAGTAAATATTAATTTTACAGCAGAACGATTTTAGAATCGTGATCAGTAGATTTCAAAGTATCGTTTTCTTCATTTCATTTGGCTAGGAGCTCCCAGCAGAGAAATTGTAAACCTTGTAAGTTATAACAGCAGAGGTAAAAACAATGTTTTTTTTTCGGCATGTCAGCGTTGTTTTTTCATGGAAAACAAATACCGATGAAAAACTGGCATTTTACTAACTTTATCATGTTAATACCATTTTATTTACGAGTTGGTCAAATGTTTGGTTTGACTTCATTAAAAATGATATGCCGTAAAAGTTGTGTTTGGGTAATTTAATTTGGCCGGGAGCTCCTAGCAGACAAATAATATACCCTGTTAGAGCATATGTTCCTATTGAATTAATCGTTAAAGAACATTAGAACTAAAAAGTAAATATATAATGAAAATGTAATTATGTTGGTATACATAAGCAGTGTTATCAACTGAAATAGATAACGAAATTTGGCTGGAACTAATAAAAAACCACTCGCTCATGTAAAGTTGGATAATTAAAGTTACGCGAATAGTTAAATTGTTAGTAAATAAAATACTGGAAACAAATATGTATAAAAACTTGAATTGTTGCATGGATCAGCAGCAAAGCAGTCTGAAATCATGTCTGGTGGTTTTGCAAATATGCCCTAAGCTCAATTCGTAAATAAAGTATAGGACAATCAGTTATACTACTGAACCCATTAGTCCATATTTATTGTGTCAAATCAGTGCTTGAATTGTATGCTGCTATTATATGTTGAACTGCCAATTAATATTACAACCCGTCTGTTTACAATTGTTAAATCATTTCACTAAATGGTTCGTGCATACATGTGTACTAACATATTCTAAAAGTTTCTAGCCACCATGAGCTCGAGCAAACTTGTGCTGACTAAATTTTGTTATCTCTAAAAAAGGCGGCCAATTTTGAATTACGTTTTATAATTATATTGAATTATGCAATATGCAAGCATCTGAAAATTCATTTGGGGGAAAGAACCGTTAGAGTTTTTGGTATTTTATATGACAACAATAACTAAAACTTGGTTCCCCAGTCCAAAAACATAATTTTAAAAAGTTATAAATTAAAAATACGAGAAATGCAAAGATTGAAAAAATGCTCATAATTTTGCTGTATTTATTTGGATTTTAAAACACAAAAAGTTTGGCATAAAATATTTACTGGGCAATATTGCACACTATTTTCCAATGGGACCCCCGGGGGAAATATTAAGTAAATAATACAAGCGATTATTTTGTTTATGTTAAAGTGAAGGTTTTATTTTGTAAAGTATTTTGTAAATTAAGACATCACACATGATTTTTTATTGCATTACACTTTTATGTATATCTTCCAGTTCAAACATATTGTTCCACATATTTTGTTGACCTATTAATGCATAGCCAAGGCTAAGCTATGGCTAAAATAGGCACCTATTTTGCACACATATAATTCCATAAAACATTTTTAGTAAACCTAAAAATAACGCGTTTTAAACTTACGACCGTCCCTTATAAACAAATTTAAGTTTTACGCTACTTTAGATAAATATCAAAATTCTGTGTAATTCAAGAAATGATTTACTCGATTATAAAGACAGTTTGACATTATCATATTAACTTACGAAGTAATTATGATTGTTTTCTGACCAATTAAGGTCAACACTTAACTACGTATGTAGCCCATAAGCTAGGCAGGAGCCTATTGAGAAGTTTCCCTAACAAGTTTGCACAAACATAACATAAACCAAAAAATGTTATATCCATGCAACTATCTAATCAACCTCATTTTCAAGTTGAAGTCGTTCGATTAACAAGTTTATGGTGCGATCTTCAATATTTAAGTTCTTCTTTTGTTGCAGAGCGCAATCCAGTGGGTTTTCGCCCTTTTTGTTTTTGACACTGACGTCAGCATTGTATTTTAGAAGAAGTAGGACACACTCGTGAATCTCCTTATAGTTTGTTTTAATAGAAAATAAAACCATAAGATCGTTTTTCGAGTCCCAATCAAAAATGTAATGAAGTGGGGTGTCTCCATCGTTGTCCGTTGAATTTGAATCTGCTCCATTCGAAAGCAGATATTTGATAGCTTCTTGTTCTAAATACAAGGCAGCATTGTGTAGTAAAGTGGTATTGTGAGCATTCGCTAGAATAATATTCTCCGAAATTCGAACAATATTTTTCACAAATATTGAAAATTGTTTGCATTCGATAGCATCTATAAACGTTGTCGTTATTGTTCGATTGTCCAAAGGGTTGGAGGAAGTTGCAAATTTCTTAAATAACGCTACAGAAAGTTGTCCAATATTCGTTTCAGGGCGTCGAACAGCGCGTTTTAGTAATTCTGTTGTCATATCTTCAATATACAGTTTAGTTTTTCGAGCTTCTGCAAGTTGGAGTGCTGATATACCAGAAATATTTTCAGCACAAACATCTGCATGATTAATTACCAACAGGTAAACTATATCATGTATCAAATGATAGCTATCTGTACATTCTTTATATTGGAAAACACAATGCAATGGATTATTTCCCCACATGTCTCTAGCATTCACATTCACTGTATGAATTGATAACAAGTATTTTATAACATTGAGTTTTAAATAGTAGGAAGCCCAGTGTAAAAATGTGTTTTCTTTTTCATCCCTTAAATTAACGTCACCAGAAAGTTCCACAATTGTCTTTACCAAAGCTTCACTTCTCTTGCATGATACGGCATAATCTAAAAGAATTCCGAGATTGAAACTGTGCTGCCTATAAACCAATGACAATGTCTCGGATTTCAGTACGTCCGCATAAAGAGCTACGGTGAGTAAGCAATTTGCTTCATATTCATGTGTCAGAATATGTCCAAGTTTTTTTGAAAGAAGCCAATTCACTAGAATGTCGATCTCAGAATCGTTGCTGCACCTAGGATAGATGCATTTCATAATATATGGCACGTCTTTTTCACTCGGAACATAGTCACAAATGTCATATAATGATGTTAACAAAACCAAATTAGTTCCGTGCCTATTTAACTCCTCCACTTCCTTAACTTGAATATTCTGATGTAATTCCTTTAGCAACTGTAGTATGTTTACCTTATTATTGATAACGTTTGGTGAATCTTTCCAATTTAATCTGAAGCATTTATGCCACAGATCACCCATATCATTTATGTCAATCTTGTAAACCAAGTCAGCTGTAAGATTGTAATTTCCTTTACACACTGCCTGGAATAGTGGTGATGGGTGATATGTAATATAATTTTTGGTTTCCACCTTCCACTTAAAAAGTTCTTGAAACTCTAGCCCTTTAAAGGGGACTATTTTGTCGCAAATAAACGCAAATAATTCAACATTATCATTCAATGTGCAATATACCAGCATTCGTCGACACAGTTTTGAGTCTAACTTTATAACATTAGTAAATATGGATAACTCATGATACCATTTCACTAGAGATTGAGTCAGAAACTGGTATCCATTTTCTATGCATTGGCAAAGTCTCCCGGCAAAGAAACTTTGATCGGGTGGAACGTCCAAGGAATCACAAACACGATATTTGCTCTTCTTCTCAGCCGATGATTTTTCATGCTTACGTAATGCTCCATCCAAAAAAATACATATCATTGTATTTTGCAAGACGTTTTTTCCATGGATAACGTTTTTGTAAAGATCATCTACATTAAAATTTAAAGTATTTCTTACCTACAGTCTTACGAGACCAATAAAATGTAAATTCTCAATTCAATTAAAAATTAAATTAACTTACCAACAAGTTTACGACAACCAAAATGACAAAGAGCTCTACCGAGCATCTCTATAGTTGCATTTGCACCCAATTTGCTAACCCAAATAAGCAATGTCAGTTGCAAATCAAACACATTTTTTTCAGGAGGTGTATCGCACTGGGAAAGTAAAACTAGTCTTAGTTTTTCCAGTGTAAGTTTCTTATTGGACCAATCTTCAGATGTCTCTATGCAGCGACAAATTCTTCTTATGTCGTCATCTGATACAAATTAGATTAAATGAGTTTTATTAAATCAATTTTTGATAATAGACTAATAATTATTATTGTTCCTGGAAAACCCTTTCATTTGTAAGACTACCGCTGAGAGGGACTATTATGAATCACTTTGCCCTGTGATGCCATTTTCAGAGAAAAATTTATTTTCTGACATTTCATTTTAACGAGCGTATTATTCAACCACGAAAAATAAAAACCCAGCAGTTCGCACACAATTTTTACGGCAAACATGTGTACACATGTACATACTTGATTTTTCATATGCGTGAATGTTTCAGTATAGTTAAACGTACACAAACAAAAAGTGTAATGAATTCATAATAATCCTTTTCAGTAACAGTTCTAAGTGATTTCAAATAAACAATGATTGATTTTTTCATGGAACCAAAATATGCTCCCCAAATAATGGAAGCGAATAAACTTGAACGAAATAAATATAAAAGTGACCCTTTTATAGTATGGCTTACCCAAAATTATGTATCCTTCTTTCGTATTGTGAACAAAAAGGACTGAATCAATGATAAACTTAACAGAAATGTTTATATCAAATTCTTCATTGACAAGAAGTTCTTCAACGATGAACTCAGCTAGCAGATATTCTGCAAATGTTCGATGTACAAAGGTGGATTTATTGTTTTTCCGTTCCATTATTCCAACAGAAAATATCTTTTCAGGATCAGCATCATATTTGGTGTTATTTGTTTTAGTTTCAAGCTGCTGAATTATTTGAGTAGCTTCTTTATTACCAGGAAACAATAAATTTAAAGCTTCTTTCCAGTGGTACCCTTTCATCATGTTTCTTTCACACTCTTGTATATTTTCAAATTTTGTGTTGATAAACTTTGCGTATAACTGATAAAGTGAATTTGTAATTTGAAATGTAAAGTGAGGCCTATTGGAAAACATTTTGGCGTGATTCATATAAACTTGACCAAGCATATAACAATGTAAAGGGTTTCCTGCATATTCGTTTTGAAAAGTCCTGTCTCGATCGATGAACTCTAAACATTCCAATACTTTCAGTGCAAATTGTGAAAGTTTCTCTTTATTTGTGATACGTTCATTCAATTTCCAAAAATTACTAAGAAAATCCATTTGATTCTTTCGATTAAATGGTGCAATGTCCAAGCTGATGACTCCAAGTATATTTTCAATATGGTGTCTCATGTGCGGTCTTGAAGTTATGTAAATCCGCATATTATAAAATTCCTGTAACCACTTTATAAACATTTTAGCAAACTGTAAATTGGCCAATGAAATTTCATCGAATCCATCCAAAAATATTTCAAAACTTATATTTTTATTTTGCAGACATTCGAGCAAAATATTTTCACCGAGTATGCATGATGATGTACTTGAAATCAACATTTGCTTAAAAATATCCGAATTTCCAATTTCTTGCCCAAAACACGAACGCTTGTCCATGAGAGAGCGTAATTCGAGATAAAGTCCAATTCGATTTGGGTAATTTTGTATCATTTCACGGACCAGATTTGCTAGAAAGACGGATTTTCCCATTCCAGGGCTGCTACAAATTGCAATAGGTCGATTGTTAAAATTTGACAAATGGCTATTAATTAAAGTTGTTTCGTCAAATTCTTCAAAATCATTGTATAAAAAAACCCTGATCATTTCACAGGATCCTGACGTGCTTATCCAATAAAACTGATTGTCTTTATGCCTGATTCTATGCACAGGATAATTCGCAATTGTTGTGATGTCATTAAGGTCATCTGGATGTTCTAACAAAATGAATCGTCTCGTTACTTCCTGTGTTTGACTTGCGGAAATATCAGTTGGTTCTGGATTGGCCAGAATGGTCAAACGGTGACGCTGTATGCCTTCAAATAAAAAGATATCATCACATTTGTGCTTGAAAACAGCTGGGTTAAGCTTTCTCCTTAGTGTAAGGGTTCGATGAACGTAATAACTCAAGGGTTGTGGAATTTCGTAATGGCCTAGATCCCAATCCTCGTTTTGAAATGACTTTAAGAAAAAATCTTTCATTTCTATTTTGTTCATCAGGGCTTCAAATTTTTCCTCAGTTATCATGTTTTGTATGGAAGAAAACGAATACGTTCTCCCAAGAAACTGAATTTTGGTCTGCCTCACAACGTTTTGTGAGTCAGTGTCTAAATCATTCCATCGATTGGCTTTTTCTCTGATTTTATCTTGAATGTAATCTATATATGTAAATTTTTATTATTTTCACGTAGTAGAAATTCCATTTTGTTTCCATTATGGGTGTGCGTTCACCAATTTCTTACCCTTAAGCTGTCGTTTATCTACTGGAATTGCTGCATGAAGGGCTCTTAAAGTGGCATCATTACCCTTAATATGCCGCCATTCTTCCAGACATTTAATTATAACGTAATTGTCTGTAATCTTTTCTAAACGCAAATCTTCCCGCCACTTTTCCACGCAATCTCCTGGAATATCCAAGTATATTGCTAGTGTTGTCCACCAATTTATCTTGAGTGTATTTATTGATTGGTTGTCAAATATGCGTGCAATTTCCTGGCAAGTACAACCTAAGATAACATGAAAATATCTATATACATTATTTTAGTATTTATTTAATGGATAAAGTATAAATGGTACACAAACCTTCATCACCAACCAATAGCCGTGTTATATTTTTGGCCATTTCGGGTTTTATCCGGAATTAGGTATTCAATTGATGGTATCTAAAAATTATAGAAAAGTATCGAAAAGCTTGAACTTTACCGCAGCATAATAACTTTTATTCATATTTCCCTAACTTTTTGCTCATTTTTGCTTATTATTATTGGCTATAAACTCAGCATTTTCTAATTTTTCCCAAAATATTTGAAAATTCATTCTAATTGTTGGTATTATCCTAAAAACAGTTCGGAACATAAATACCATGGATACTCAGTATATGGATTATAATTTTTTTAAACTATCTAGAGTTTTTACTTTGCGCAAAGTTTAATTTTAAATGTAATTATTGGTATTAACATGCAACTGATTAGTTAAACATGACCATTTCTTAAAGTATGGATAGTACAATAAAAAACGTATGAATGCTTACTTTTTGGTTTTGGAATTTATCAATAAGGGAAATTTCAAAGTCTACTTGAAATTACATAAATACTTAAGATTATGTTGTACAAACTAGATATAATTTATATACTGGTGTACCTTCATATTTACTTGTTAAGATTTTCCGAGCATATTTCCTTTCATTGTGAATAGGTTTTATTTATAAACGTAATTTAGAAAACACATACCTATCAGAGCCCTCCACACAAATATTTTGTTTGTTGATTGTAGTTTAAATATTTCTCGTGGGTTTATTGAGCTATGGATAATACCAATATTTCAAAAATACAAACCTTATCTCCACCAGACTATGTACATCCTTTTAATTAAATTATCTGGTACTTTATCAAAATATAATTACCAATGTTACCGGTTTATAACATAAAATGTTATTTTGCCTTGGTTGTGACGCAAATGGGTAAAAAGCTGGATATCAAATGTTTAAAGTATAATGTAAAATGTTGTAGTCAAATTGATTATCTGAGTAAACCCGTCAGATCAGTTGAATGGTTACTTTTCAAATCTTAAGGATGGTCTTAACACAAATTTTAAGTAACAAAGAAATATATTTTTCATTCTTGTATTTTTCATCATTTACTACACTGTGATCACGTAAAATCCACTTTCCTAATCACTTAAGATTTTGGTTCATATTTAGTATACTTTGTGTCAACCTTCCCAAAAAATTGTGCAGGCACAACAACAAATAAATAGTATAGTTTAAATTTTCCTGGGTGATATAAAATGTTTGACATTTATTTCGCTTTCTGTTTTTTATGAACACTTGTCTTCAATTTTGTTACATGAACAGATCAGGGCACAATGTAAACTGAACTAACTCACTCGACGTACAAGAGTACATCATGACTTTTTATTCTTACTTCACTGCTTTATCAATTAGACTGCTTTAATCATTGGTTTTACTCGTTATAAAAATAATTAAAGTAAACCAACACATGAACTCAAATATATTACAAAACACTTGTTTCCATCACGTCTCAATTACACACTGTTAAAAACAAGTAAACGAGTTGGATCAAATTTAGTTAGAATTTAAAAAGTTGTTCAAGTATTTCACCTGCATCTGAACTTTGACTTGTGAGAAATGAACGAAAAAAAATTGTTCTTTACGAAATTAATAAATAAAAACAATATTTCAGGATAATGTGTACTGGGATTTGGCTAATGGTGCTTAAAAAAGGATGAGCAGCTTTCAGCAGCAGAAGTTTATCATGACTGCTATATATTTTGTTGTAAGGAATAAGTCTAAACACCGAATGGATGATACAAGCAAAGTAGCACATGGTTTTATTCATTCCAACCAGCTCAACGCATTAACTGTGCAGATTTCTTTTCGCATTGCCGTAACACAAAAAAAACAGAGCCAGTGACCAGTCAAGGTTAGCAAGGCTATAAAAATAAATGACACTACATCTCACTACTTACATTTTATCTGAACTGAATAGGTGACGGCTTACACGTATATTACTGCTGTATTATTTCTAATCATGTTCGCTTTAATAAAAACACATTTCCGATAAAGCGACATTGCGAAAAAAATCTGTGGTTTGTTCTTACTTTGTACAAATTGGATGTCGCTACTAAAAAGAAAGTGGCAGGATGTATTGGTTCAGAAAAGCTATGCATCTGGTAAATTGTCAAGAAATTGTTTATATTTGTACCATTTGTATCAAATTGGTATTACAATAAAATAAGTGGACATGTGGTAAAAATGTGTCAACATTGCTTTAACACTGAAACTTTATACAGCATACTCCTAAAATTTGAAGCATACATATTTTCATTTTTACACTTACGCAAATATTGCTGTGTTTGGGCCAGACTTTTACATTATTTCGCATAGATAAGAGGGAATAATTCAGTTTTTTTCAGAAACCGGATGTTCATGGGGTTTCAAGATTGAGCAGCATATATGTTTCAGTTTGGTTAAAGCTGCCATTGAAATAAAGATTAGTCATAACAAATATATTTCACTTTTTTAGCCTCATGTTTCTTCTATGAACTTTTTATAATTAAGTGCGGCATTGCATGTTTTCATGACTGCTTAAAACGAGAAGATTAAAATGTATTAAAAATGCATAAGCCTCATATGTACTTCCATTTGAATTTATTTAAGTATGATATTGAAGAACACAGACTTTGTCCCAAACACAAACATCATTGTGCACATTGTATAATATGCTGAGTGAAAAATAAAAACAGGTTTTTTATCTCTATTTATTCAAAATCTTTGGAATTTTTTCTCCTCTGGATCATAAAAATACCACGTTAAGGAAAATGCACTTAAAATGTACCATTTTGTAGAACAAATCAGCGAAAAAATTCTTCTAAGAAGTTGAAGTCGGTTGTAAATTTCTGTAAGTTAATTCTATCACTATTTAAAATACAAATTATAATATGACTCAGTCTGCAAAAATAATGTACAGCTGCTTCCGTTCAATAAAACAAAGATTAATTCCACATCCAAATTAATGTAATATTGTTTAGTCGCCAATTAATCAAAAAATGTTTCTCAATATTGATTATTAAACAAATAGAATGATTTGTCTCGCGAAATTGTAACGAGTTTCGTGTTCATATTGCATAAAAAATAAATATATAAAACTTGACAAATTTCTACCTGCTCAAAGGGTCGAAAATTACTTTTCACCTAAAAAAGAACTATCAGTAAATATGAGGTTTTGTATCTTACGATTTTCTAACGACCAATTTTTCATTTTGTATATTTTAAGATTTTCTAGCTGACTGTGCAAAAAACGGTTTTTCACATATGAACACACGTATAATTCAACAATAGAGCACTACTGGATAACTATTGTCACGCTGTAGGGATCTACTTACTAACCAAGTTTAGTTCAAACCAGCTACGTAAAAAAATTGTCATGTATGTGCTACGGTGTTATAGCCTTCCTTTCATGATCAGTGTAATAACAAATTTATCAAAAGAAAAATCATGTTTGTCAAAGACAGATATGCTGTAACCAGATTTTTAAAAACTCATGCTTATTTTATAAATGCAGATTTACGTTGCTGTAGAGAACCAGACAAATGCAAAAACAGTTTTGCTTATATCAGCCAACCATAAGGTTTACTCAGTACTTATTTACGCTTAGTGCGTATCTAATTTTGTTGCTCGCGTGGCCTGGCTCACCTGGTGAAGCCTGGCCTCTGACGTCATCATATGCTTTTGCTTATACGCAGTATAAAGACTCGCAAAGCATAATATA
>JAQFXM010001723.1:0-29600 GCA_034693345.1 Entomobrya multifasciata | reverse complement strand
TCTTGCTTGGAGCAAAACAGTGCCTTTTTCAAAATTCCTCCTTCAAGGGTACCCAAAGCTGGGATTTCCCAACTTTGTATAATTTGGCCCAGTCCAAACATCATTATTAGTGAAGCTTAGTTACTAAAGAACTTATTTGAGTGGATTTGGGCTTGATTGAAACCTCTTGCTTGGAGCAAAACAGTGCCTTTTTCAAAATTCCTCCTTCAAGGGTACCCAAAGCTGGGATTTCCCAACTTTGGATAATTTGACCCAGTCCAAACATCATTATTAGTGAGGCTTAGTTACTTAGAAACTCATATGACGTGATTTGGGCATGATTAAAAGCTTTTCTTTGGAGTAAAACAGTGCCCTTCCCAAAATTCCTCCTTCAAGGGTACCCAAAGCTTGAATTTCCCAACTTTGGATTCTTTGACCCAGTCCAAACATCATTATTAGTAAAGCTTAGTTACTAAGAAACTCATATGACCTGATTTGGGCATGATTGAAAGCTTTTCTTTGGAGCAAAACAGTGCCCTTTCCAAAATTCCTCCTTCAAGAGTATTCAAGTCAGCATAACGTTTTTGTTTATTGAGTTATCGATCTAATTCTTTCACAATGCTGTTCTCCACGTTGAGTTACGTTAGTTTAGTGTGTTTTGAAAAGGATTAAAAAATTTGCCACATTGTAATTTACATATACTTAAAAATTTTACTTCAGAATTCGAATTTCGAAATCGGACCCCATTATTAGTGAGGGGCATTATTAAGAGATTCTACATGCAAAGTTTCGAAAAAATCGGGCCAAAAACGCCGGAGAAAAACGGTGCCCTTTGTAATTTCTGTTGGATTTTTTTACGGGTAAACTATGAAAGACTAATTTTTTTAGTTTTCACATTTTAGCATTATTTTGGGTCCTGAACATGATTATGACAACCATTTTTAATTTTGAAAAAATCAGTTCTCAAATTTACATATTAATTATGGAGTAACAGATCTGATTGTTTGACTAGAACATGCTTTCGTGCATGATGTTGACGTAAGGACATCTAAAGCTAATTAAAAAAATTAGAAGAGATAAAAATTGTATAGACAATGGGAAAAAAGAAAGAGTTAGGAGACCAAAATGCGTGGTGGCAAAGTGACAGCGACAGACAAGTGCACAAAATGGAGAGCAAAGCTAATATTTGTTTTTTATGATGGAATAAAATGAAGGAGGAAGGATACTAATGATGAATGAATGAAAGGTTTTTAAAAAGTGTCTAGTAATAAAAATTTACAACACTTGTACTTGCACTTGACTACGCACACTACTATTAAAACATGACAGAGTAGAAAATATTATGTATTAAATTAGTACTAGAATAATAAAGATGGTAATTAGCATTAAAGATATTTTGTAAAGGAAGTGTAAAAGATGAAATTAAGAGAGATTTTTCTTCAAATCACCATTAATAATGATAAAAAGCAATCATCGTTCTCAAAAGTTGTCGTGACGTATGTAACGTCTGCATACGCGTAGGTAGGCACCTACATTTGTTGATTTTTATGTGCATAAATTATTATGATTATTGATCAGTAGCAACTTAACTAGAAATTTATTCATTTACAAAAGAATTAATAAGGAGAGAGTGTGAACAAATCAATACAGAGTTAATTATAATGAATGAACTTTAATTTGAAATTGGAGAAAATAATTAAGTAATGATGAAATATATTATTCATGTAAAGCAAGCGGGCAGATGAAAGAATGACTTTATAATAATGTATCCATAAAGAAGGCATATGAAGACACATGCGAATCTTGTGACTTTCTAAATTTTGAAGAAAATTAATAGATAATTACTAGAAAATGTTAAAATGATTGGAACTAATCAATCAATCTTAGAAGAATTTTGAGTATTGACGCCGCTCAAACATCATAGACTGGTATAGCATTTCTGTCAACCAATAGATATACAATGAATAATGATGTCGCTTACAGGTACAGAATCGTAATATGAAATTCGATGGAAGTTTTGAAAGACGTTTAGATTTCGATGTAATGGAGGTTTGGAGGTGTCAAGTGAATTGCCAATTAAATAGTGCAATGGTTTAGGGTTTAGATTCAGAATGAACTTAACTAGTACGCTTAAAAGTTCAATTGTATAAAGAAAATTTATAGATAATACATTAAAAATGTTCGTAATTCGCACTGGATGGCAGTAGCGTGCAAAAGAATGCGTTTAATACGTGCACCTACTTACTTAAATGTATAAAACTACCATGTCTTTAAACAATGTCATGCATGCAGTGAGAAGAATGGCAAAAACAATGCAAAAATAAAACTTGCAGATTGCAACTAAAAAATTACCACTACATGTACTGATCATTGTCCAATTAACAGTAGTGCCAGTTCTAATTCTCACCAAGTACCAGCATAGCAGTATACAAACATAAAATAGCAATATAAAAAATAAATTCTTAAAACCTGCTACATTTTATGTGATTTTCTTGTACCTCAAAGTCTCGTGTTGTAAATTAATGGTAAAAGCTAAATACTAATACTAGCTTAACTTATAATAGTCATCATCACTTACCTTATTATTATCTACCTTTTATGGCAAGTCAAGTCATAACAATTGGCATTTTGTACTTACTTTCCCGATCCTCTGATGTATAAGTATAAGTGTAAGTGTAAGTACAGAAGAAAAAAAGAGGATGCTACTAAATTATTATTTTTTCTCGTTGAATTTTCGCCACATTTCAAATTACATGAATAGCTCATGCAAACAAGCATTTACTTTTATGATACACGCTACACACACATAAAAAATGATTAATGAATGAGGTTTAATTAGCGACTGTTTTATAGTTAGTCGTAAAAATCAAAGTTTATTATGGTAAGGTAGGAGGTTTTTTCGAGGATTTAACCCTTTCCTTTTGAAAAGGGATTTTTTACGGTAGAAAGCATACACACATGCAGAATATATTTGCTTTAACTTCTTGATTTCTAAATCAGCTTAAGCTGCAATACTTTTAACACGATTCATTCCACCGATTTAAAGACAAAGATGAACCAGGAACTCTCAGATAGTTCATCCAACTTTCATGCTCACCGCGGCGCCACGCAGTTGGAATCATTTTTAGTACTATTTTTTGTCCATTGCATATTATATTGGAACGTTAACCCATCCCATTAAATTGAAATCGACATAAATGGACTTCTCATAGTCATCAAAATGCTAAAATGGGAATAAATTATTTCTTGCATAAACAAATGCCGATTACACGACTAAAACGACAGTGATCTGATGGTGACCGTAAAAAAACTTATGAACAGTCATTTTTTAATCTTATCTTTTCTTCTTTTCATATCGGTCGGTATCGTGCCGGTTGGTCGATCGCCGATTTATCACGGGCGGCTTGTAATAATTGTTGTATGTGATATTGTGCTTACTTAAGCGTTACAATACAATGTCCTGTCCTTACATATTAAGTCGCCGTCACATTTCACATCCATTTTTTTATTGACGATGATGAGAGGAGGCATACAAATATGCAGTCATGGTACGCTGACCAAAGCAGTAAAGGGTATTAAAAAAACTATCATCATCACCATTTTTATACTTGATTTTAATGCGTTTTACATGATTCCCAAGAGTCAAATATGAACATCAGTGTATAATGTTGAAAATGGACTTATGGACTGCAAAAAAGGACAAAACCATGTTACGCTACAGTTTATACTATTGTCTCACACAAATAGCTCAGACTCAGAAAAGAAGAATATTTTTCTCATTTTCATTTCATTTTTTATCTTATCATCCAATCCTTCATCCTTGTGTGTATGTTTTGTGGCATACTTAACTTTATTACTACCACCTTTTAGTTAACATATTATTCTTTATGCAAGATAGATTCATTATGTTATGTTTTTTTAAACATAAACGAAAGCACTGCAATTACCAGTCGTACTGCTGTGTGCGTTGTAAAAAATAAATGATGGCTACTAACAGCAGGGCGTCATGTCATCATCGTCATTACTTTTTATCAGCAGCACCAACCAAACAAAACACAAACCCAGTAAAATTGGAAGTAGACCGGACGATGAAGACATTTGCCACGCATTCCAATCACAGCAGCACCAAATACATAAAAAAGTACAGAAATGCATTTTAAACTGTTAGAAAGGGAAAAGAATAACAAGAGGGGAGACCGAGAAGAGGATTTTAGGTATTATGATTAAGGATGATAAGGCATTAGTCTCCTGCTGGTTTTAGTAGAACTAACACAAATTTATTGTTTTTTATACATTCTCAAGTAGAAATCAAAATAGGACATTAAAAATATAAGTACAAAGTTTGTAGATAGGAAGAAAACAGGAGCAAAAATAAGTGGGATAAAAGAGATTGACGATGGTGACGAGTGACGACTAAATTGAATGATGATGACACTTACAAACTCGCTGTTGACGAGGAGAAGATGATGCAGTCGATTTACACTGATTTCGTAATAAATCAAAAGATAAACAAGTGGAGAGATTTCAACAGGGCAAAAATGGATTAAAAAATTAAGTTAATTTTGTAGCTCCTGCGTACTTTTGCAGAGACACGCGGATACAAGCGTAACGAATCAGTTTTATTCAATTCGTCGCGTGCCTGTTCATCTTTCGCGCATGTAAATAATCATTCATGAGTATGTATTAAAGCACGAGTAACACGCAAAAAAATAGAAAATATTATTATAAACCTTCACAAAATGTCGTGTAAAGAGAGAAATTATCAGTTTTAATCATTTTTTTCTCTGAATTCTCATCGTTGTCGTCATCATTTCCGTATTACCTTGCTTGTCTACTGCTGAAAAAACTTAATTCATAGTTCCCTTTTCTTTTCACAATAATTTCATATTTCATAACTTTTTCATCATCATTCACAAAAAAATGAGTGTTTGTTTTAGTAAGAGAAACTTTTTTTCTTTGTAAATTCTACCTTAAAATGCTTAAATGCTGAACTAATTTTAGACTAAATAGTTAATAGCAGTAGTGATGTTGATGAAGATAATCATAAAGAACAAAATAGAAGTTTAGTAGTTTTTATAAATACCCTTTTTTACCTGTGCGTCTGCGTCTGCCATGATTGTTGTACACCTCTGCAATTACATATTATTATTGTTTGGAAAAAGGGATATCATTCGCCTTTTCATTTTTTAAACTTTCAGTTTCCTTTCTTCAGGTAGTACGGTGGTTTGGTTTTAAAAAATGTAGAGCTGTCGATTTTTTAATGATGATGATGACGTTTCTTGTCTTTTTTTATTGTTGATATTACTTGCTTACATTTAGTAAATTGTATCATTGCATTGCTACGAAATCGTCTTGTCTGTTCGTGAGTGAATTGCAATTTGTGAACAAAAACTTGTACTATTTTTTCCCTGCTTAAAAATGTCTTTAGCCTGAATGAAATCGAAAATGTTTAGTCGAAGGAGGAGTAGCTTTTATTCTTCTATTTTATCTTCCTCCAAATCCCCATATATCCCATTCACTTTTTAAAAGATCATCATTTTTTAGCATTTTCACTTTAGTATCCACTTTAATTTAATTCTTCATTTTGTTCAAAACTCTAATTTTGATTAGAACTCAAAAATGGCTTTTCTGCAAGCAATGCAATGAAAGAAGTTTAGAAGAAAAATATACAGTAGCACAAAAAAAATTCATTCTTCTTTTTTTATTTGTCGAGTGTTGTGTCTGGTACAAAAGTAATTTTTGGCGATTGAGAGATTCGTTAAATCAAGAATTTGTACAACAACAACGGAAAGAAAGCCACAAGAAGGAATAAAGTGATTAGTCAATTTTAAGTAAAGAGTGAGTGAGTGAGTGAGACTATTAGATGATGATGATGAGATGTTATAGTGTGTGGAAGGGAGAAAAGAGGATGTGGATAAAAAATCTGAAATCTGTGAGATGGCTAATTTACGACATTTACTATTACGACCACTATAAACTGACTATTAGAGGTTTGCATGACATGACATGACGAATTGCGACAAAAATGATTAGCAGCTTAATGATGTATTTATGTCGCGACATAACTGAAGAAAGATAAATGAGAGTAATGTTCGGTAGCGCATGCATTTAAAACGGAAGGTAGTGAAGGCGAAAGGATCCATTTTCAACACAAGATATAAAATGAAATTAAGAGCTTTTTGAAAACTCATCTATGATTATGTGAATTGTGGATTGCGGAAAAAGTCTTTTTTTCCTTCTCTGTTTTGTGTACACAGACACAAAAATTACGTACATTACGTGAATTCATCTCTTGTACTCTTATTATTCCATTATTATGATTATTAAGGTAAATTGTTACTGTTACTATTTTCTACTTACCGTAAATTGAAATTTGAAACGTTACATTATCCTACTAGAAGGCTCAACAATCACATCACATCTCATACAACTTTAAAAAAAATAGAAATGGAAGAAGGAGAGAGTAAATTATTATTTGTTCAGTGACATTCACGCTCAGAAGACACAAAAAAACGACAACGGTTGCCGTTACGTGTAGATTTTTCTTCTGCATGGTATTTTGTCATGTCGTTAAAAAACGTTGTTGCTAATCTTACGTGCGTGGTTTTCTTGTTTGGTCTCTCTCTCTTTGTCGTCGTGCTTCATTCATTACAGTATCCTTCGTCGTTTCTTTTTTTAAATCCTTATTTATATTTTATACATTCTTATGTTCTGTTTCATGAGAAGTTTTCATTTCATTTACTTTTTTGTGCTTCAAACACACTTGCTCCTTCCTATTCAAATAATAAACATGCATGCAAAAAAGCATGCATTTGTTTTGTCACTTTTGTCAATGCAAATGCGTTTTCCACTTTAAAGAAGCTTGCTTCCTTGAGAAAAATTACTATACAAAGTGTACTACCACTTCTGTAAAGAAAGAAATTGACAGAGAATGATGATTTGACAGTATGTTGATGTTTCTTCACTCCTTTAATTTGTACACATACTCACGTCTCAGAGAAATACTTTTACATACACACGAGATCTGCAAAAAAATACTCTGTGATTTGTTGTGATTTAAATTGTTTTGTGTGTAGAAATTATCTTAAGTACCTTTTTGGCTTTAAATGTGTCTATATAATACATAGTCACTTTTTAAAGAAAGCTTTAAATCATTGTTCATTACGAAATGGTGGTGGCAATAAATTTTTGTTGAGGTTCTTTTTTTTTCTTTGAGATTCTCGATGAAAAATTTCAGATTTTAGTGTTTTTTCACATCTAACAAATTATCATTGCTTGTATGAATGAATGTAAATGTATGTATTTACTGATTTGTTTGATGATGATGTTGAAAATGGCAATGACAAGCAAAATGACTATGACAAAAAAACTATTTTACGATAATAGCCGTAATAAAAAAAGAAAAGGAAGAGCTTTAATAACGGCTTTAATTTCTTAAAAGGTTAGTAATAAAAAAAGTGTACATAATATGAACAATCAACACCAACAATAACAGTAATAATTTAACAATGCTCAATTGAAAGAAGACAGGTAAAAACCGTGTTTTGATACAAAGAAAAATTGAGCCGGGGTGTGGTATTGTTTGTGGTGGTCTATGGCATTGCACTATCATCATTTTTATTTATCAAACTTGAAATTTAAACCTTTTATATACTTACAATACAGCTTATATTCTTTCTTTTTTGTGCAAAAAATATACAACTTTTAAAGAAAAAAATACATATCGACAAAACTTTGATCTTTTTGAAGTCAAAATGTAAAAAAAATGTTCGTGCATTCGCATGAGTATATCGTCTTAATGTCTTAACCCTTTAATGATGATAAGGGCACTTGAGTGAGAAGAATACAGAAAATTCCCTGCTGTGAATTTTGCAAATTTGGCTAAAAAGCAGAAATATATAGGTATATTTTGCATAGCACCACACCGTAATTTAGAGATTAGATCCCAATTAGTCGGCTTTTAGCCTTAGTTTTTTTATTATCCCCTTTTTGGGACACCAAAAGCAAAAGCATACAAAATAGCACCACTATTACCATTACCACCAAACCTTAAACTTTTAAGGCCAGCTGAAAATAAAATGCCTTTGTGTATCAAAACCTTTTTTTGCAGAAAAAAAGTATCCAAAAAGTCAAAACCAAAAATGGTGAGTGGATGAGTCATCATATCATCATTATTTGTCGTGTTGTGTTTTGTTGAGATATCCTATATCATCATCATCCTACTTACTCAACTACCTACCTACTGCTGTCAGTTATCATTATCATAATTGTATCTTTTGATATTAAAAAATGTGAGGAACATTACCGTGTTTTATGTGCGCAATGTAACAGCAAAAATGTATTATCCTCTCCTCATAAAAATGCTAATTTTCAATGGTAAAAATGGCAAATTACTTATCTTGACTCTGCGTGGTGGTGGAAGGAATCCTCTGAATTTTGCTACTTTGTATATCTAGTTGTGTGTGAGATGTGCGTGTTCTTTGAATTAAATCCATTCACAAAAGACTTCATATTTTTTATATTTATATTTTTAAACACTTTTAATATATATTTTGCATGTGTAATGTGTGCTCACCTTGATTTCCTTCGTTCTTCGTAAATCCGCTGTTTGTGCCAGTAAAATGCGCCACTGTATTCATCATCCATCCTCAGTAAAGTCATCAATGTTTACTTAGTTTTATGGATGGACTTTTCTGATAACGATTCAAGTTATTTTTTTCATACCACCAAATGAATCAAAATGAATAAGAGGATGATGACGACGATGATGATGGCAGTACGAATGATAAAATTGGTTAGCTTTACATTTTATTGCCATTAAATATTTAACAAAACAGTAGCATGTAGAACAAGTAGCTGTAATATTAAGTACCACGAATAAAAAAATCGCTCATCCGCATCCGCAAATAATATTAATGTTTTGTCGCTGCTGCGTAAGTAAATGTGTATGTAAATTTTTTAAATTGTGTTTTCTTGTAATGTGTGTGTATTCAAGCTTGTGTTATGTTCATTTTTTGTCAGTTACTTTTGTTCTTTCGTGTCATCGTGTTTTATTTGATGTAGGACTTTTTCTTTAGTAAAATAACAATGGGAAGATTGCTGCTGCTACGCGTGTTGATATATACTTTGTTGATCATGTCATGTCCTATCTTTCATTTTTGTTTTGACAAAGAAAAAATGAGATTCTCAATCAAATAACAATTCACGGTTTCCCCAGTTCAGAGGATATACCACCACCATCTCCTCTGACAGATTTTCTGTCTGGTAGACACGAAGGCAACAGTACTAAAGTTCATAAGAAAATTGTTTAATGTTATGACATGATATGGTGGTGGTATTATCTGGAAAAAATTGGGTCGCGGCTAACCGCTTGCTAAACTATTTACGTAGATTTGCTTTCTTTCTTTCGCTCGGGTCAATCCAATACAAAGTAATTTTAGTAAGTGAGTATTGAGAATTGCTTGGAGGTCTACATAAATTGATCAAGGATAAAGAAAATACACCACCAAAACAAATTTTTAGGCATGCGAAGTATGTTCAATCTCAATCAGCTATTATAGATTGAATTTTTTATTTTAAAAAATGTTTCGTCTCGAATCAGTGAGAATTGGAGTGCAGAAAATACGGATTTAAATTTGAAGTAGATAAACGGGGCAGACATCAACATCGTCAATACCACCACTGGCATCGCTTTATTGAGAAATTGCATGTCACCCATGCAAATTGAGATTAAATTCTTGGCGAAGAAACGATGGAATGCATTTTTTTCTATTGAAAAGTAAGCCGTTTAGCACGTTTGATTTAATCTGAAAAGCTCCCTTGGTCAGGCTTAAAACTTTGGTAAATTGATTGGGTATTCTGATACGCATGCATTCTTTAAACTTTAAAGAAAGGACGATAAATCATACTTAATAGAACCAAATTGGTAATTGTGTATTTTCATCAAACAATTAAATATCAATCGCTTCTAAATAAAAAATACAATTGAGTAATAATATTTTTTCTCTCCGTATAAATAGCTGAATTAAATTGTTTAATATTTTTATGTGTACTTTGACTGAGATATTTAATGTGTTATTATTATATTTAGCATTAATTTTATCACCTTCTAGTAAACATCACTGCTCTTCTTTTTTTCGTGAACAATAACTCAGATATACTTGTAGACAAAGCTTAGATGATACTAATCTCATTGTGATTCATAGATTTGATTGTTATGTTGGCTAGCTGTACTGCTCGACGACCTAAAGGATGATAAATACGTGAATACATTTTTTATCAATATCGATTTTTCGCTTGCATTCTAACGATTCATTCGTTTGACTCATTGATTTGCGTAATGCGAATTTGATGAGGTATATTTCACGTGTAACTTATTATCTAAATCTCATAATAAAAATGCATACAACTGATACTCTGATTCTTGTCGAGGAGCTAGTGCCTCATAAAA
The DNA here is from genome assembly GCA_034693345.1 of Entomobrya multifasciata. NCBI lineage: Eukaryota > Metazoa > Arthropoda > Collembola > Entomobryomorpha > Entomobryidae > Entomobrya > Entomobrya multifasciata. The sequence continues at coordinate 19,171 of JAQFXM010001723.1, read as the reverse complement.
AAACTGGCATGAGCTGCTTTTTATGTAGATATGACTTTGTATTTGATTGTTGGGAATATTGAATGGAAGATAGTTTTTTTCGAGTTAATACCATTACACTAAAAAGGGTTATGAAAAGGCTAACTGTATACTTGTTTGAGATGATCACAAGAAAAAATGCAATTTGTTGCAGCGGCGATGTCGCAACGGAGAGGATATTTCATAAGTGCATAGTTCACAGCCAATCATATCATCATCATCAAACGAATGTGTGAGATATGCTGATTATATGTGTGAATTTGTACTGCGTGATGTGATTTAGCTATTTTCTTAAATAAAAAATATATACTAGTTCTCTGATAATCACCCTATTGTCGACGACGACATAAGGATGATCGATGAGTTGTAAATTGCAAAGTGAGAAATCATTAAATGTGACATTGGCATTTAAAATCGTGAAAGATGAATTCAAAAAATTATTGTCTCAATTCGTCTCACTGAAGAATAGGATTATTAGGATGAATCGTGTACAAATTTTATTTGAGGTATGAATGCAAATTTGTAATTTAATCATCAAAATGGTTCTCTGAGACTCAAACAAACGACTCATCATCATAAAAATAATGAGTAATTATTGCACCCATTGTTAAGCTGAACCTCGTATTTACCGTTTTACTGCTGCTGAATAAGTACGATGGTGATTGGTATGTACACCCCATTCATTGTTGATTTTTATGAATTTTATCAATAAGAAATGCAATGTGTACAGAGCACTGCACTGTGTACAATGATTAGCCACAAGCCATAAACTTACCTTCAAAAAATAACACATGTATTTTCTTCACATTGAACTTCACGTCAAGAAAGACTGCACCTAGATGGGATTATTTGCTCATTGTTGTATTGTACTTCTAGTACGTTCATTGCACTAGAATGCAGTAATAATCATAATAACTAGAGTCGGTTAACCGAATAAAAACACGACGGTGATAATGATAACAAAGTGCATTAAAATTACATGCCACATTCCGTTTTCCTTCTTATCCTATCCCAACAAACTTTTAGTTCATCTTATCTATCACGATGCTTATTTTTTAAATGCCTAATCATTAATGCAGGAATACCTAAAATACCCATACCAGTATGCGGTAGGTGGCTAAATAACTGTGTATCCCATTGTATTGGGTATTCATCATCAGTTTCTTTTACAAAAGACGGCATTTATAAGTTTATCATCATCATCACCATCAAGCATTATTATTGTTCATTTTTTAATTTCACGGATATTTATAGATTCACACGGGGTTTATCCCGATTTATTTTGAGTTTCCTTTGTAAAGATTGACGGCAAATAAAATAGCCTTGCATGTAAAATATACACAAACATATATTCATTGTAAAAAATTACAATACATTTGAGCACATACGTTTTTATTTAAAGTAATTTTTAAAACTTTGATGGCTGACTTTCTGAATACAAAATGTACTTTTGTTACTTATTTTTGGCTTAACCTGCTTTACTTCCCATTATATCGTTTCCCATTGTTGTTCGCAACAAAGTCGTGAATGATTCAAAAATTGTAAGTAATTTTTTCCCTACATGATGCAAAGTAGCAAAGAATATAAAAAATCTCCCAAAAAATATGTAGATAGGTACATAAAATATCTTGCAAGACAAGCGTGGCTAATATTGTATAACAATCACATTGTGCCGACACGAAGTAGACACTACACCTAATATTTTGTGTAAATATACACGACATGTTGTATACCTACATGTTTTATTAATTACAGTAGTAGCAGAGTAGTAGAATCGTAATGGTACTTGCTTTGGGCACACTTGCATTGTGCGAAAATGCGTATCAGCGCCAAAAGAACAATATATTTTGCATACCATCATCATTCTTTTTAAAAATTTCGAAGCAGACACCAGTCAACAATGTGCTTCCTTTAGTTTTGTGCAATGTTTTCTCCTAAATTGAAAAAAATCATATAAAATAAATAGGTATAGAATGTAATTTGAGTAAAATTATGAATTTTTTCATGCTCATTTGCTCTGTGAATTTTTTAAACTGGCAGGTAGGAAAACGGATGAAAAGGATTATAAAGTTATTTTATGTTTCAAAAAATAAGAATAATCATGTCAAGAAAATTTTGTTCCTTTTTGCTTTTTTTTATATTTAATTTTTTAAGGAAATGCAAAAAACATAAGTGTTAGGATGTAGGATTGCCAGTTTTTAAAGTTTTATTGTAATCCCTATTAATTATATTACCGTCCTTATAATCGTAATCTTCTGACAGATAGCCACAAACAGTAACCACATGCGTATCTCTATCTGATTGCGTGAGTAGGTACATATAGCTATTAGCCTTCTTGTTAGGCATACTCTATATCTCCCAGTTTTCATCTCTGAGAAAAAAAATGCAAACATATTTTTTTGTTTATTGTTGTTTGGTGAATTAGATAATGACAGGAGGAGAGGTGAACACGATAAGAGCCTTAAAGTGCAAGCAACCATTGTTTCATTAAGAGAAGCGCTGGTAGCAGAATTAAACTTTTGAAGCGCTGGCACTGCTGTCATGTGGCTTCGGCGGTGACTCTGATGACGATGATGATATGATGATGATCATCATCATAACGCTAACGATAGCCATACTACATATAGCATATTTGCATAGTATGCCATGCGCTAAATAATAAACCGGAAATGCCTTTATAAAAGGGTGTGCTAGATAATATTTAATTGAGTTTGTTGATTTTTTCCACTACTGCCTACACGCAAAATAGACAAAAAAAGCTATGCGCTGCTTATTGCTTGCTCTTCGTTGAGTCAGCCGAGTCGACAAGTCACCCTTCTATGTCGACATCGACAACGACGCTATACGCTGCAGTGTTACGTATTGTTTAGGACAAAATGTATGTGCATTTATTTTTATGTTTATAAAACGTATACACATGAACATTTTTTTAAATGGACAAGAATGTTTCAGCCAGATTTGTCATCGTGTTTTGTGACAGGTCGTTGAATTTGTGATGTGAACTTTTTTTCAAACTAAAATTCATGTCACAGTCACAGTCATGCTCGCTTGCCAGAATGTAGAATAGTCACTTGAATTGATGGAATTAACAGGAATCAGACAGTGTACGTTATAAATTGGAGAGAGATTCGAGAGAAAAAAAGCTTAACTAACTTAATAACGTTTTATGTTGTATTATGCATAATGAGATTACCTGATTGTGATTACCATTACATATTATTTCTGTCTGAGAGCTCAGAGCCTTGCCTTCTATTCAGATTAGATGCTGATGATGATATGGTGGTGACCTAAAGTAATTTAATGATTTGGCTTATTTTTTGGGGATAGGCACTTCACTGGCAAGACAAGCGTTTGTAGTCGCAGTCGTAAGTATAAAACCTGTAAGTCATGTTGTGAATTTTTTTTTGTGTCCCATTGTTTTCTTGCCGGTGTTTGTCAAGCAATAAGAAAGAAAAAATTGGTTTAAATGAGGAGATACTGCCAACTATTCATTTTTTATGATTTTTTGATGATGTAAATGACTATAAAGCGGTCACAACAAAACAGAATAAAAATCGGTAGAGGGAAGTTTTTAAATTCACCAGAGAGCAAAAGGTCCTTGGACTTTTTTTCAGCTTGTTTGCTCCATTTTCATTTTTCTCCTTGATAAATTCACATGACAGTGTACAGTTTCGAATTACGGTTTCATGCTTTTTGTTTCGTAGCTATTATTGCCAGATTAGCGTCATTCTATTTATTTTCTACATTCTACATCCTCCTCTCATCTCTTCCATTATCATTTCTATATTGATTGTTGCTAAAAAGGGTTGGGATGAATCCTCACTCATTGTTGTGGTCATGTAGTTCATGTAATTTAATAGGCGTAAATAATACACGAAGTGAAATGGAGAGAGAGATCACGCTCATGATGATGTTGATGGAAAGAAAAGCAAATTAAGTTTTATAATTTTATTTGGGTGTGTCCTTCTACTTCACTTCTTGTTTCGTATTATTTGCTGCTCTCTTCAAGCCATGTCATGACATAATGATGATGTGAAACGATTTAAAAAAGTTAAACGGCTTTTTCTATACAATTAACATGTTGGAAAATGTCAGTGGGCTGTAGTTGTCGTTGTCATATATGTAGTTACATAGTAGGCTTGGTTTGAACTTGAAGAGGACGAGCCATGAGGGAATGTATGTATCTAATGCATTTGTGTCGTATCACAAAAAGGTGTTAAATTTGTATCATTGATCTTGTGTAATAGTGTTATGGTTTAATATTCCTTTTGTTTTTATGTAATGACGACAGCAATAGGGATCATGAAAAAAAGATTTTTACGTAAAGTGAAACCGAACGCCAACAGAACAGGATTTACACAACTTGTGCATAAAATCGCCATACAATATACGGTTTTGTGCAGTCATACAAGCGTGTTAATAAAATCAAAATCAGTTATCACGTTTTATGAATGAAAGTCAAGTAATAAATAAATTGTTACTGGCTGCCTCGCCTATTATAATACATAAATGTTGCATCGCCGGCGGTAGCACCACACACACAACAACCAGTAGTTGTAAAATTACACATGTAACTTTCATTTTAGCACAAAAATTTAGACAAGTCTAGATACTAACATAACAGAACATCAAAAAATTGTTGCATAAGTTCCGGTAGGCATCATTTTGAGTCATGATTCATGACGATGATCAATGATCATCATTACCAAATTAGTTGCATTTTTTTGTATCAACAAACCATTTTTACGTGGTTTTCTGTTTTGTTATATTATGTTGCTGATGATCTGCTAATATGAAATAATATGACATACGAAGGCTTTTAAATTTTTACACATTTTTTTATCCTTGAACATTCGTTTCACTTTTGTGTTCACTGTGTCTGTGGTACAGACAGAGCAGAGGAGAGATATTGTACCGAGTGCCGACATCTGACATGGCGCCCTCCTCCTCTTGTTTTTGGCTAATCGGAAGTTGTTACTCAAGTAATTTGGGTTATAATGTTATCATTTCACAAATTATTAAGGTTTATAACAAGAGAACAATTGGAAATTGCAGTTTTATGAGAAATGTATGAAAAATGTGAAAAGGGGAAAAAATTATACCTGCAGAGCACTACATGGCACGACACAAAGGGACACTTACCACTCATCAAAAATTGGAGAGGGCAGAGAGAGATGAGATGAGTAAAGCTGATTAGTTTTAATGGACCCCAAGACCTTGCCTTGAATTTAGAAAATCCCATCGTTTCTCATCATCATCATCATTTTTGGTGATGATGATTGTGTGGCAGTGGATTTTACTAGTGAGTTAGGCTAAAGATTGTATGATGTGATCTACAAACCACAAATCTAAACAAAGCAATGCAACACAACATTTTACATTTTTATTTCAGCCAAAGTTGCAAACCAATGTGCAAACTGCATTTTTCATAATTATTTTGTCTCCCCCAAAAATGGTTTTACTGCTTTGTCTAAAATTGAATATGCATTCTTATTCTTGTCGAAATGCAAATTCTTTGGAACTTTACAAAGTGAACAAATTCACAGAAAATCGTTAATGTCGGCAGTAAAATTCCAACTTATCTTGTTTTTATATCTCTTCGTCTTCTTTGACAATCATTACTACCTCTCGTTAGCCAGTTGAAACGCATAATTGGTCGCTTTACGCTGACACTCTTTTTCGCTTTAATGCGTCAATGGTCATTAACTTAAAAGTTATTGCCATCATCGTAGCTCTTGCTTTACAAAATATGCTTAGTTTACAAGCATAGTGGAAAAAATGCAGCTTAATTTATGCATTGAAGTTTAGTTCATCAGGAGTGAACAGGGAACAGCCCATTTCATTAATGCAAAAATCTATTTTTTCTTTCTTATTGTGTAACTGCACAGCAACATCTTAGCAGCAGCTTCAACAACAACGTAATAATGTAAATTGTTTAGACTATAATAGGCAACATTGCATTTTTGCAATGGTAGGACATGGCAGATTAGATAAAAAAGAAGATATTTGCCATTAGCCATTAAAACTTTTGCAAAAAAAATTAAATTGTAGCATGATGATGAAAAGCATAAAGACGAAGACCAAAAAGAAGGGATGAAGAGCACATTCTTTTCTTGCCTTGTAATCATAAATTGTACAATTACGTACAAAACATAACATATATGCATAAGTATTTATGTAAAATACTGTGGGCAAAAATAATGGAATGGTTTTGGATGGATGATGCGATGCGAAGACTTATTTTTACGTCATACGTCGCCATTTTTTCAATCTCCATCTCTCTTCAATTTGCCTTTCTTTGCAATTATATTGCAAATTGCGATACTATTTTGTCGTATATCTTCTCGCGTCTTCGTTACCCTTGCCTTGTATGGTTCATTGCTTCTCCTGAGATTCTATCTCATCTCATCATCACACATAATCATCTTCATTGTAAAACATTCTTACTTATATTTAACTTTATGCGAATCTCCTCATCTGTTTGACTTCGCTTTGGGCTTGTAGTTTTGCCTTTAAATTTGTTTTTGAAGAACAACGACCACCACAAGACCAAGACCCATCAACTTCATCTCATCATCGCCAATCACCACCAGCACCACCACCGCCTTACTTTTTATTACAGATCTGTCCATCCATCCATTATATAGCATTCACTTCGAAGCTTTATCCACACGGAAGGGTTATGCAAACTAAACAGATAGCCATAATAATAATCATATTTTTGTATACACACAAAACGAATACGCTTCAAAGCGCATGCACTTTTGAGTTTGTACATTTGTCATGTCATTCATATGAGTACTCGGTAAAGCATTCCTCTTTCTTTTCAGTTGACTAGTTTCCAGTTTTGCACTTCTGACCAAAATAGGCATACTTTGATGATGATGACGATGACGACTTTTGCTCTCTTGTCTGATTCTCTCTGATGATCTTCTATACACATTATCTTGTTGTTTTGAATGTTGGAGATGATGATGTTGTTACTATATTGCCATATTTTAAAAGGGTTAATTGAGCCAATTTGCTTTGCTTTGAATATGTTTTAAAAATGTGTGTTGCTCTTGTACTTTCTGATCTTTATACCTATTTTTTTCTAGTTTAGCTTATATACTTAGTTATGTATAGTTATGAAATGATCATAAAAGTGATGGCCCCGTTTGTTTGTAAAAAAGTGTTATGAACATCATCAACAACATCGTTTCACATGGCATGGCATCTTAAACCATATTCAGCAGCAAAGATCGACTGGCCTGCCTGGGTGCATATGAGAGAGAAAGGGCTTATTAGCTCTACTTCACCAAACGACCATTATCATGAAAAAAAGAAGAACACGAGAAGAGAGGAGGAGGAGGATGAGAGTTTGAGTTAAGTATGTTCATCCTTCAATTTTGGTCCATTACTTCAAAAGAAAATTTTAATTTGCAATTGCATCGCATCACAAGGCTCTCCTCTCCTCCACCACCACCGTTTATCCCAGAAACCTAAACCACATCAAAAAACGCAATCCTATATCTCCACTCCACCAACTACAATTGCATTTCATCTCCTCTCATAAATCCTCCTCATTTCATTTGTTGCTTTTGTGTGCGTGGAAGAGATCTCGTGGAAAATAAGCAAATTCCTTTCGTTAATTTAGTAACAATTTTCAAGCTTGTGTGAAGACGAAAGAGAATAAAAAGGATACAGTTAATTTACTAATTATTAGACCAAAATATTGGATCAGTGAAAAGGGCACAATAATTTTTATTTCTTTCTTTTTCGTAGGAAATAATAACACAGTGCAGTGCCTGAAACTACAAGATAACATAGTGTGTAATATTCACTACGCATGCATGACGCATTGCATAGCAGATTACATTTGTAAACCAATTTTTTATTGGGAGGAGGCATTGAATTTCAATGTGATTTGATTATTGAGTTGAACTGACTTGAAATACATAATCACAACAATGAATTTTTTAATAATGCACTAGTTCTCACATAATTATTATCATAGGTAATCATCATCAAATCATTCAGCGTGCTCATGTGTGTCTGCTGTGTTATGTGATGTGATGCGAATTGTTTTTTTTTTGTGCACCACACGCATAACGCATTACCAGTCTCTCTTTCATTTTCAATTCGGAGAAAACTGGTTTGTTTACTGTGAAAAAAATCTAATTGCTCAGAAAAGAAGAATCAAAGAGAATTTGTATTAGTTGGCTTGGTGTGTTTGTGATACATTATTTTTCGCTAAAAAAATAAACAAATAATTTGTAGCACGTTTTTAATAGCAAGGGTTGTAATTTTCGCAGTGATCGTGCAAAATGTAAATGCAAAAAAAACTATCCCTGAAATTAGTTCCTGAAAGGTGTTGATTACCATTCATCATTAAAAAGGAAAACCAATTTTTTGACAACTGCTGCCGTGTTGCTAACTTGACTTCTTTTTGAACAAAGAGTCCTTGAACTTGTTGTTACAATTTTCTCTTATGTATCTGCAAGGCATATAAACAATACATCAATAATTATTCCCAAAAAATTATCCAACAATTATAATAATGAGACCACATTCTTCAATAGATTTTTTAAAACCTTTTCTCTTTTTTAATTACTTCAGGGAGCATTTTCGTCATGGGAAGCCTGACGCCACCGTGGGCCGATGAGCTACTCTCTCGGAACACCAAAATCGCCCGGAAAATGATGTCTTCCATGTCCTCCGAGTCTTATCTCATGGAGAGCACTTCCTCTCCCAGTCCTAGTCCACCCCAGCGACCAAATCGCTTTTTATCCATTCCTGTCGCCAATCCCAGTGACCCCATCAGTCCACTACCCACAACACCGCCTTCATCTTCTTCCGCCTACTCTCCACCATCTGTTCCAATAACTAACGGGACTGGTAGCAGACCGAAAAATGATGGGGGAGAGAAAACTGCCAAGCAGGTTGTTGACCCATCATCATCATCGACCAGCAATAGGATGGCATCTTCCCAATCACCCATTTCATCCTTATCAATTTCACCGACAACCAAATCAACAACTTGTTCGTCTTCCCGTACCAACCTTTTTTCTTCTTCCTCTTCTCCTGCAGCCATTAAACAGCAGAAGCAGCAGCTCACCAGAAATACCGGTAAGTATTCAGTCAAGCATTGAAAAAATTGCAACTTGTTGAGCTTCTCTACTGCACTTGACTATTACAACGGATACCTTCGTTTTTTCACAAAAAAATGTATTGCATTGCAATCGCAATCGGTATAATAACTTTTCCGTCCAAACCAACTCATCTCTCTATAAAAAATACAATCATTTTGTTCGGGCATGTCTGTGTGTTTATCTTGTGCGTTGCGTTCATCAATAACGGTTCTCATTCTCTTTCATGCCATCACTCTGCCACCACCACCAACATTTTATCATCTTCCTAAGAAAAAGTGTGTTCCTTTTTCCTTTTCTTATTCTATTTTTATTACTATACTTATGTTTATATTTTCTTTTCCTCTTCTCGTCATATAATAACATAATATATTTTATTTTCATGAGAGAAAAGAAAATAGACAGGATGAAGTTAGAAGGAAGACGATAAAAAAGGATAATATTGATATGCGTGCATCTCGCAAAAACTCAACACACATTCTTTTTATATTTCTACATGCCTACCAGCTGCCGTGTAGCATGAAAAGTGTTAAAACAAGAGTTTAAATTAAAAGGGATGGCATGAGGAAGAAAACTATGTATGGGTTGCATTGTACAATTGCAACTCAGTTTTTGCTGCATACTTACACCAAAATAATTACCCGTATAATGTGTACCTACTTACAAGAGTTATCAGCAAAAGGCTATTTTTACTCTTGAGTTATATTTTTTATTAATGATTATGTTTGTTAGCGTCAGATAGTTAGTTGGGATTTATGTATGAAGACTCGCTCAATATTAAATGAATGCAACAAAGCGCATACACATCTCCAACAAGCAAGCCAAGCCACAAGAGAAGTGCATATTGTTTTTGATATTCAAAATTACATCAAATTACCATTAGCTTATTTACTATGAATTATGATGATGATCCTTTTTTCCATTTGCGGATTTACTTTTTATATTTATTAAAAAAGACATACGTTGATCCTGGTGCTGCACAGCTGCACAAGTGTTTTTGTTAATGGATCCGATGTATGTGTTATGATAGGCTATCTGGGTTTGCTTGGTCACTCCACTCCACTTTGCCGTCTCTTTTTCATGCTAAATATTTTTAACCATGATGATATTTTTTTGAGTCCGACCGAGCCATATCAAATGGATATTTTTTATGCATACTTATATGTGTGTAAATTTGTAGGAGAATATACCATCATTCAATTATACCCATTATCGTATTACTAGTTTTTTTAGTAATATTAAACGTATAAAGTGGCAGTTTTTATGGCATCGGTTTTGATCCTGAATTCTGCATGGCTATAAAAGATATCATCCTTTGTGTTAAATAGCGCTCTGCACTTCATCTGCATGGCTAACTTGCATATTTTTTTTTGGATGTGATGTGATGCGGATTTTTAGCTTTTATGCAGTTAGCCCGTCCATCATATCGTCGTCATCATCATCAGCAATCAGCATGATCATCATCCAATTCAAATTGAAATATACCTACCTGCCTTGCTCACTCAAGTCAATGCTCAGAAGCTTGTTGAAACTGTTGTTGTTCTGCGTTGCTGATGGTGTTCCCTTTTTTCCTAGTGAAGTAGGTCTGGTGCCCGTTTTGCTGATACGATGATGATCATCATGATGATGTTTTGTTATATCTGAAATCCCTTCCTCCTCCTTCATTATCATCATCGTCATCTCATCTCACATGAGAACAACAAACCACTCTTCTTGTAGTTTGTACAGGTACAAAGTATACATGAAATGAAGTAGTAGCAACAAGCATTAGCCTTCAACACAGCGTTTCATATACCTGTTCACAAAAATGTCTGTCCGTTCTCTAATGGTAGTGCTGAGTGCTACTATTATTCAGCTATTGAATATTTTTGGTTATATGAAAAATCAAAACGAAATGAATGTTACGTTTCGTTTCAGTTTCTGTAAATATGCCTTTTATTGTGATTATCTGGCTAGTGAATACAAGTTTACTTGTAAATGGGTATGTCTATATGGCATGGCATGGCTGGCAAGTCATGAATTTACCTGTACATTTGAGTTTTTTGGCTATTTAGATGATATGATGAAGTGAACATGGCAAACTCATTTTCCTCTCTGTTTCTATCAGTTCTTCTTTTTTTTTTTTTGATTGTGTAGTTTTACTGTTCTTTTGTTATTATTTTTGTGCTTTTGTGCACTCCTCTCCTGATATTTTACCATTATATCTGTTCTTTTGCTCTTTATGCTCCACTCTTCATACTTTCGTTCTGGTTAGGTCAGGTAAATAAGTGCAAGCAAGAGTGTTGTACTAGGCAAGGGAGGAAAAGTCTCTTGTGCACTGCACAACATTACCTTTTACAGAAAAGAGATGCCTTTTGGCTATTTCCATCATCAAACTTAATGTAACGTATACCTACATACATTCATTCTTTCATACAAAAATTTATCTGACTGATTCCCTAAATCCTCACATATATTATTCTTTTCCTACTCATCATCATCGCCACCATAACCTAACCGAGATCAGATCACACAGGGTATCATATCTATCACCATCATTATCCGCAAAGTGTAACGAGTCTACCAAAAAATATATTTTTTGCTACCTATTCCTGTACAATTACTTTGTACACAAACATACCATAAATGTGCACACACACTATTATTAGCATTTTTTGCTGTACTTTTACTACTTTTGTGTGGTAGTGGTATGATATGGTATAGCAGAGTTTTTATTCCTGATCATTATTATCATCATCTTGTTGAATCCTCATCCACATCCGTCCTAAGTGTATCACTGCACTGCAGTCGCAATGAACTTCTCTTTTTCAACATTTTTTAAGCAAATACTTTGTGCGTTACAAGCAAAACAGTTAGAAGTTTAACTCTGCATTACAATTTTCTTTTAAACAAGACAAAAACTGTCATATTCCCTTCATCTTTCAACATCCTTCTCGTGAGAGAGAGCGTAAGAGCACGCAGCAGAAAAAAAACAACAGTCAAGTCACAGAAATACAAAGTTCCTTTTTGTACAAGAGAAACAGTAGCATTCCGTATCTCTGTATTAACTTTGTTCTCTATAGTCTTTCGTCCTAATCATCGTCATCATCTCTCTGAGAAATCACGACAAGTTGAAAAAGAAAAAAAAACGTTCTTCTCGTTTGTTGTTTTTCTTTGAGTGTGTATTGTGCGTTGTGTACGTGTTCATTCATAATATTCCTCTATAATGTTACTTTGATAGAGAGGAGAGGAAAAGGATATAATAAGTATAAAATATCCTATAATTCTATGAAAAAATATGCAAATACATATATCCCAGTCCCAACAGAAAAAACCTGAACCTGACGTAGACGTTTCAGCAAAGTGGATTTTTGTCGGTTTGTTACCTTACTGTCTATAAAGTACTGTGAGTAATAAGAAGATCATATTCAAAACCAGCTAAACCAAACCACGTCATTGTCACGTAAAAGAAAAATATCTTAAGAATTCAACAAGAAAAAGTATGCATTAAAAATTAGATTTTTTTCTGTATGACAACTTCTCAGAGAGAGATCCAAAACCCTACTCACTAGAAGAAGCAGTATCTTTCTGAGATTCGATTGAATTACACCAGATATTTTTTCATACCTGAAAAAAGAGGATTTTTACTCTATTGACTTGACGTAAAAACTTGGGAACGTTGTTTGTGATATGATGTGTTGTTGTGTAGTAAGTGTCGTATCATATGAATAGCAAAAAAAGACCCTGTCTTGCTATATATTCTTCTCCTCCTGAACTAACCCGTGTACTTTTTATGACGATATGTATATGACATAGGTATACATTATTGTATAAACATAAAAGGTAATATATTCTAAGCAGTTTAGTGCGTTGTTGTTTAGTTTTTGGTTTGGTTTGACTGTTGACTGAACTGAACGTGTAAAAGAAACCCTTTTTTGTCTATTTCACTACAACTGCAACTCTTTTTCTTGAGTACACAAGACAACAAGAGAGCCATGCCACCAGTGCCACCACCACCATCGTCATTGTCTTTGTCATGCTTCTTGTTTCCCAATACCCCCTTCAAGTATTTGTCCTCATGAGAGACGACTCACAAGCTCAACTTTATAATACCCAGTAAACCATTATCATTATCACACAATCACTCGTCCTCGTCGGTCCTCCTCATTATATTATTTCTAGTAGCAAGAGAGCATTTTGATATTTTTTTCTCTCTGTAAAGTCCGTAGGGCTGTGACTGTGAATGAGAAAAAATCTTTGTCGTCGGAGAAAAAAATAAGAAATTTTTCTTCTTGAGACTGACAGAAGTAAAGCAAAGTGCATTCTAATAAAATGAAATGCATGTATGCACGCCACATTGTTTAAGGTGTCGTGTCTAAATGCGTGAGTGTAACAGAATAATTTTAATGTTGTACACATGTGTGTTTGTGTGTGAAACGAGTTGAGAGACTATGTTTTTTAAGAGGAGAGGAGGAGGAGGATTGGATTAAAATAAGTAGTAAATTGATATGGGATTTTTATTGGGAAAGGAAACGTTATACTTGTTTTACTACTGACTTTGTAAAAAAATGTCTTACATGATATAAAAATATGTGTATATGACGGTTTTTTCGTTATTTTTTTCTACCCGTCGATCATCGCATCGTCGTCCGTGTGTATAAAATAATGTTTTGTTCTTTTTACTCTTGAAAAGAAACAATAAGTTAAGTAAAGAGTTGAATTGAGAAGTTGGCACTGTTGTTGGCAGTGTTGCACAAGGCGGAGAATAAAAGACAAGAAAGACAAGATAAGAAAAATAACTGTTTGATTTGAAGATGATCATGCTACAGCTATACTGCTGCTAAACAAGAATAAAAAGTTTAAAATAATAAGCAGCCAGGAATCAGACAGATAGAATAAAAGTTTATTATTTTTTTTTGGTATTTCTTCATTAAGCTTTTGTTCTCTGGTTGTCATTTGGTTATATTGTTTTGTTGCCATTTTTGGGATTTCATTGGCCTATTTATCTTATCCTGCCAGCCAGAGTGATTTTCTACCTGCATCGCTGCAGTGGTATGGGATTTGCAAAAATTTGTGCCTTTACTTCTCAGAAAGAAGAAAGAGAAAAGACAGCAATCATATAAATATTAATTTTTCTACAATCTGCAATTTCATTCATGTGTGCATGCAGAAAAAAACACTAAAAAGTAATTACATACAACGTGGTGCATTTTTCGCATTTTATTTTTTGTGTGATGTGGTGATATTGACGAAATAGGCTAGTGGAGAACGTGTTGTGTGAGAAAAGGTTATAAAAAAGAAACGTGCATGCAAGCAAGGTTGTTTTGGAATAAATTTCTCTGAAACGACTAAAGAATTTTTATAGACAAACAAAAGGGAACATAGAAATTTTTCATGCATTTATTTGCATGAATGAAAATATCAGAGAAAAACGAAGGAATCCGTTTAACTAAAGTGCATTTTTGGCTGCTTGTGGTCAAATAAAGAAAGCAATTTGTTTTTCATGTTTTAGTTTTTGTGATTAAATATTTCTGCTGTTATTATGCTCATAGAAAAATTAAGTCCGATTCGGAATGAGCGTGAGTCCATGTTTGTGGATGATGAGGAATCCATAAAGAAACACTTTGAGATGACCAACGGAAATGGAATGAATGGTGGAGGGGGTGGGGAAGATCTCAGTATAATTGAGTATGGGCCGGGAATCGTGAAAAAATTGAGGTCGAGATACCAGAGCTTGGCACTCCGTCAGTACACTGCGAGACCCAGCTTGAGGAGGTCAGCAAGCTTGGAAAATGTTTTGGATGCAGTGTCCGCAGAAGAATTAGCTGCAACTTTGGAAAATAAGATTTCCAATGGTCACGATTTGCCGGATGAGTATACTAATGGCCGGCAAACCCGGCCAAGGAATAGATTCCTTCAGCAAAATTCAGAGGATTCCAGAACAAGCTCACCGGTCTTATCAGAGCGTGATGCTTCCCAAGAAAATAACAAAACAGAGTCACAACAAAATGGGAAGTCGCAGGGACCCCGGGGAAGAACAAGTGGACCTGATGCTAGTGCACGTCGTGATCGAATGAGACGTGCTCGTTCAGTGGATGAACTACATCGAACGAAACGAGAGGAGGAAATTTTGGAAAAATTTAAGCATGTGGTTTTGCCCAAAGAGGAAATTGTGATTATTGAAGTGTCCAAACCACAACAAGGTTCAGTGGTCAATGGAAATGTATTCAGTGGGATGGGAGATAATGGGAACAACATTTCTGCTGGAATGACCAACGGAGAAAAACGCTTTCCAACTAGACTCCTCTTCACAGCAAATAATCTGCGTAATTCCGCAGGAGTTTTGGACCAGCAAACGGCAAACAGAGTGAGAAATCTAATGATTTCCCCGGAACATGAGCTGCCACCTCATGACATTGTCCGTGAGACGGCACGCATTTTCGAGAAAAACCAAGAAAATCTTAACATACGAATTGGACAAGCTTTAAGACTGAGCAAGTCAGCGTCGGCAAGTGGACTTGGTGGTGTCGGGGGGAGTTCACCCCTCGCATCACCAGAATCACCAACACCCACAAATCCTCAACAACAAAAAACCGTCACGACTCAGAGCACAACTTCATCATCAGCAACAATGCAAGATAAGTCTTTCTCAACAACAAAGACAAGTAGCAAAGTTGAAGCAACAACTAATACTGCCATGGCCAATGGCCCGTCTCATGGTCAAAAGCAGATTGGAATCATCAAGCCGACACTGAGTAACATTAATGGTGGTAGTGTGAACGGTGCTGGTAAGATTGCAAATGGTAGTGCAAATCTTGTTAATGGTGGCAGTGGTCCTGTTGAGAACAACAGAGTGCGATCTCCTATTTTGTCTCCAATTGGATTCACATCCAATAAGCCATTGCTTCAGAATTCCAACAAGCCTCCATTAAGTCCCAAGCCTATTTTCACATCTTCCCCAAAAGTTAGCATTCCCGTTGGGGGTAACAGCAAGGTAAAATCTGCTGGAGGTGGTCTTGCAGCGCTTGGAGCAGAGTCACCATCCCCATCGCCAATTCTTATCATTGAAAATAAGGATCGTAGCATTAGTCCTTTTAATAGTGAGTCACCAATTCCACGTGTCAAGTCTCCAGTTTCCTCCAGAACAAAAGCTGCCTCTCCTACAACGGGTAGTCTGGAAGACAAGAGTGATGCATTTATGAGATCAACAAGTCCATTGAACGGCAAGGCCAGTCCGCCTGTTGTTGAAGGAGACTCTTCTGCAGGACCTGCTGTTGGAAAAAGACTGGGAAATCAAATCAATCAAGTTGCCAGAACAAAGTCTCCAGAACCCAAGGAGAAGGAGGTGATCATAAAGACAAATAAGACTGTTTCAAATTCCGTCCCCATTTTGCAAAATGGCTTGCAGCAGAACAGCAATAGTGGGAGTAGCAGTAGCAGCAGCACTGACCATCATCGTCAACAAGTGACGAAAGATCAACCTCCTGCTCCCCCTCCAAGAACCATTTCCCCAAATGTACCGACTCCCTCCGCACCAATTGAAGCCACAAATCCCACTACCAATTCAAATAGCAAGCAAGTCTCTCAATTGAGAGTTCATCAGAAGCAAAAGTCAAGTCAAGGTGGTAATGGCTCAATGGTGTTCAATTTTACAAGTCGAAGAGACGTCCCTGACTACATTGAGGACGACGGTTTGAGACGTTCCGCAGCCGGGAATGGGCCACAAATGGGGGCTGGGGATGATCCACTGTCGTCCTTGGACAAGGACAGTGTGGACTCTAAAATCATTCCAGCGTTTGAAGGAGCAAATATTATTATCAATGGGAGGAGCTCGATTCAGAAAAAGCCCAAGTCACAAAAGGTAAAGGTTTGTCTCATAATATCTCATTATTCCCCAATTCTTAACTTTTGCGACAAACGAATGAAGACGACCTATTATGTGTTTATTATTCTAGCTTAACATATCATTTAATGAATCGGCTACAACCACCCACGAATATCCCTCCGAATCGTCATTTGCCATTGAGGAAGAGCCAAGTGAAAACGAAAATCTTGTGTCGAAGAAACCTAACGTCGTTTCTTCAGGCAGTAAGTTATACATTTCATAGTACAAATTTATGCAAAGAAATTCCATACATTTCCTATCATTTTAAATGACATTTAAAAACTCTTTCAATACTCGTCAATCAAAGTCGTGCCATTTAACACAATCACAATCTCTTTTTTGTCTGACTCATTTTTCCATGTAATTTGCAAAGTAGTGTTAACGTGCCATGATAAACAGAGAATTTTTCCTTCTTTTGTGGTTTTTCTTGTGTGTTTTCGCATGCAAACAAAATGCACCAAACTTTATCCCTTACTTTGTAGACCTACAATTTTGTGGTTCAATAAAGCAGTTTGCCTCATTTAAACCAAAAAATGTTTTTGTGTAGAAATCCTTAAAACTAGACTTAAAATACAAAAAAGCAGAGCCCAAATAATATAAAAACATTGTGTAATTTTTGCAAGCTCTTTTGACTGACTGGCTGTGCAATGCAATGCAATTCAATATGCAACGCAAGAGTGTATTATTTCATGTATGTACAGTTGGGTCTCAGTATCAAAAATGGATTGATGCCAATTTTATAACATGAACACTCTTTTTATAAATCCATGTAACATAGTCTATTGTTGATTAAAGTGAATAATGGTACGATACAATGATGATGATGATGATTATAAATGATGAACTACGAAATTAATTTGTTTTGGTTTCTTTTGATCTGATCTGATTTTTTGATTTGCTCTGCTCCTTAATAAATTTACAGGCAGCCTTGGTAGTTACACTCCCAAAGTTGGATCAAACGCCTATCAACTAGGATCCTATACTACTTTTGACGGTTCATCTGCTGGTCACAATATGAAAAAGTCGAACAACATCGGTGGTGGTGGTGGTAAGCAAGCAGAAGAGGCGGAAAATGATTTTATTGAGGACTACTTACCTAATACGGAGAGTACCACTTGGAGCAATGAGATGTCTTCTGATATATTATTTTAAAAAGGAAAACTAAAAATTAATGATAGATGCAGAAGAGGAAAACATACTAAAAATATTACTATAATAAGTAATATATAATACCTAGATTTAGCTTCTAGCCCAATTAAAAGTTTAATAGTGGAATTCGCTTTAAAAAAACAACCTATTATTCTGCCTACACAAACATTGCCTTTATCGTAAAAATCTTAAGGCTGTGTCCTTTTTGCCTTAAAAACATACCAATTTACTCTTTATATAAAATTATAATTATGATAAATAAGCAAAAATATTAATCATATAATATTTTGCACGCAAAAAAACCTACTGTAAAGACAAAAAAGCGACGACGCGATAAGAGACAGTGCGCAGTTGGAAAAAAATTATATACAAGTTAGTAATTTACTTTCATTATGTAAAAAAAATAGTCACAAAACAACAACTATATTAGGAATGCGTAAGAAAAACTGTATATTAAAAGTAGATAAATATATATTGTATTCTTTATGTAAAGTAATACGTTGTGCTACTGCCTTAATATAATTATGGATTTATCATAAACTTCATTATTACACATTGCACACACAGTGTTTAATATGTTTGAGTTCAGAGCAGAGTTTTGTGTATTGTTGTAACATTGTTGTTTTGTAAGCCTTTATAAAAGAAGTGTGCACGCGCGTAACATTACAATACAATTAAATATAATATATGTATGTACATTAGTATAGCAAAACGAGGGGTTTAAAAAAATATACAATTCACTGTATATACATTAATATGAAAAAATATTAAACTAACTATGTTATGTCTATCTATGCATTGAAATATAATTACTTACTCCCAAAATATGGGGCACAAAGAAAAACGAATTCAATATTATTAAAAAATATATGTTACTACACGGCTTTACTGATACAAATTGAAGAAGAAGAAGAAGCGAGTACTACTTTATAAGTTCTTATTAACTACCGAAAGCGATGCAATCGCATAAGAGGTAGTTAATGAGATTACGATCCTGTCTGTCTGTCTGTCT